>JASDQU010334905.1:0-12744 GCA_032191745.1 Picea mariana
GAAGCTTCTAGAAGGGAATCTTCTAGAAGGATGAGATGGCATTCGAATGGTTATCTAAGTACTGGATTTTCTGATATTTTGGGATCATTCTTATCCAAGTAACTTATTCCTTCTCTCCTATATATTGAGGGGATTCTCATGGAAAATGTTAGAAAGCAAACAAGCAAGAGATTTATTGGATAATTAGTGAAGAACTGTGTGAAGGACTGAAGCTACAGCAGCTAGAGAACTCTAGCAAGTTCATCAAAAGTGGTTGATCTTTTTCATGCAAGTGAGCAAGTGTGTGTGTCAGAGATAAGGGCCATTGAAAGGAAGTTTGCAACATCAAGGCTCAGGTTGTAATCTTTACTTTTCATCAATATAATATAGTAATGTGTCCCTTTCCCATAAAGTTAGTTCAACTTTATTGTATAACTCCTTGATCATATACATAGATTAACTGTTGAATAGATTGTGCTTTCTTCACTTCAGTTGGTTTGTATTGTTTTGATCTTGACTGTACGAGAGCACTGGAGTGAAGCAGGAGCAACATAGACCAAAGGAAGCGATCATAAGGTATGTTCTTTGATCGTATCTTCTAGTATATTCAATAGTTAAAATCTAGGGAAAGAGTACCATTCTGTCTTGCTTTGTTCTAGATCCAGGTGGATCCAGGGAGATCAGTTTGTGTCCACACTTACGGATTTATCCAATAACAAAATTGGCGACTCCATTGGGGAACAATCCCTTTTTCTTTGTGGCCTTTTGTGTTTTTCTGTGGCCATTTTCTCTAGCTTCATTTTTCTCCTGTCTTGTCAGTCTCTGAGTCTTCAGGATATCCTAATAGACCTTCTGGGTCCAGAAGCTTTTGTAAATTTTGCTTCAATTTTCAAATTTTTGGATATGTTCAGGAATTCTCACACTGCACTTCATTGCAGCTTGCGAGAATTAGGAGGGTTCGCACCCTGCACATAGGTTTTAGTGCAAGGTCCTCACACCTTACTAAAAGGTCACCTGCGAGAATATATAATTCTCCCACTGTGTAATATTGCTTGCCTGCGAACATGATTTTTCAAACTTTTGAAATTAAGTTTTGGTCTTTCTAACTGCCCAGATCAATTGAATTACCTCTTAGGAGTTTCTTGGACCATTGATTGATATATTTCTTGCTTTAGTTTGCATGCATGAACAATCTTAGGGTTTCAAGGATTTTCTTGTCATTGGTGGCTTGACTTTCGTTTCTTGGCTTTTCTTGGTAACACCATTCGCTCTGACTTCAGAAGCTGAGTGTGTCTGATTAGTTAAGAACCAGTGATTGGTTGAGAGTTAAGTGCTTGGTTTTTCTCATTTGCTTATTGGTTTGAAAGAACATTTTCATTTGCATTGAGAAGACTAATTGGTTTGCTTTTTATTTTTGCTTTCATTGAAAGAGTTGATTGGGTTGTTATTGCTTGATTCTTTATGATTTGATTTTTTGCTCTCTCATTAGTATAGTGAGGGTTCTTTTTGGAAAGTGAACAACAAGTTTTTCTTTCAAAAAAATGTTTTTGTCTTTTAGAAAACATTGAAAAATCAAATTTTAGAGATTGTTGAAGTATTTGAAAAAGACACATAGAGCATTGTCATTTGATAAGTGATTGTTTGTGTTGGCATTTGAAAGGAAATTTTGCATTGTAGTACAAGGTTGATCTGGAAAATTTTCTCTCTCTCCCATACACAGGATTCATTGAACGAAAAGTGTTATATTTCATTCTCATCCTTGCATTTTTTGGGTCAGAGTCATACACCATAAGTTTCATTTCTGTTACCTTTGAGTAAACAACAGCTCTTAAGAACACTGCGTAATCATAAAATTTATCTAGTAACTCTTTTCTAGGGCTCTTTTACACCAACATTTAGCTAGGCTAGTGCTTTGGAGTAGGAAGAGAGATACACTCTCCAAAAGCTCAAAACACACAATAGCATCTTTAGTTAGGGAGTGTTAAATTCCATTTGCAACATATTGTCCTGGAAAGCCCTTCTCAGACAAGGGTCAAGTACTAGGTTGCATTGATGTTGGCAGAGTTACTCACCCTGCTTTGTTGACATTAGTGTAGAGATTGCACGTATTACGGGAGTCACTCGGAGGTATACCCATAATGATGAGTGGAAGCCTTTTGAGTTGATTTCGGGCTAGATACCCTGCCCTTGCGTGTGGATCGGACTGTCGACTGTCCCCCTAGGCTTTACTGTTGTTGGTGGTGACCTTAGTGGCCTATCTCTCTAGGTTATTACCCAATGTGACTGTGGAGGGGAAAGTCTTCATGGTACCTGGAGTTGATGTTGATCAAACTCACTCGGGCTCCTTGGAGGGTATACCCACAATTATGTGTGGGAGCTTGCACCAGGGTGTAAGTCCATTAAGCAGGTCGTTAGCGTAACTTTTCCATCTTAGCCCTGCCCCTTCTCGTCTCATTGTTGCGACGTTGGATTTCATCACCAACTAGTGGCTTCGAAATTAGAAGGTCTTGTTTGCCTGATGATTGCTTCCTAGATTTTGTTTACTAGTGCGTGTTGTTTGTTTCTCGAAGTTGACCCTACGAATTTCTTTGCGGAGCTTGTCACTCGTTTACAATTGCTCCCCCACGACGTTCACGTAGAATGCAAGGTTTATCTCCAGAGCATCTGGATGGTTCTCAACCCTTGCCTACCGATACACCTGAAGGCTCTCCTCACCAGAGTGAAGTCCCAGTTGTTACCCCACCACACGTGGAAACAAGTGAAGTCCCAGTTGTCACCACACCACAAGTGGAATCAACTGACTCTCTAGAACCTTTTCGAATTACCAATACTAGAGAGGACTACCGCATTCGCCGTGGTGAACGACCTTTTGTGTGATTAAATTCTTCTGGAGAAGCAGTTGTTACATCTTCTGAATCAACCGTTGGGCCTTTTCCCGGGGTAGAAGGCCGAGATCCTTTTTGGTCAGGTGATTTTCGAAGGGTCCTTTTTGGTACTGAATCACCTACAGTTTACGAAATCAACCCTCCGGTGTTTTCTGAGACAGAGACTGTCCCGGTGACTACCACTTATCATTTTTTTCTCCCTGACGAGATGGCCCATCTCGCGAATACTACGAGTGTCCGAACTGGGATTACTGCAACTAGTCTTGCTCCTATCAATACCCAACGAATGCCTGATGTCATTCCGACATTACCACCAGGATACCATGTGTTGAATGCCTTATTGAATGCTTCTGTTCCAACACCTCCGCAAACCCCATCTGGTACTCCTGGGGGTCCTTCTGGGCCTCATATTCCTGGTTTTATTCCGACACTCTTTCAATTTCCTTCTGGCAATCCTAATCCTAGTGGTACTATACCGTCCATTACACCAAACTTGCAGATTCCCGTTGGTGGACACGGTGATACGATTCCTTTTCCTCTTGCTGGACACATTCCACTGACTACGCAACCTTGGCCTGGAGCACAATTTTCGGTTGGAACCCAATCTACGATAGGGGGACCAACCCCACCTTTTGGACAAAACATACCTACTGCTTTGGCCCAGTATTGGAATCAGATGATACAAAATCTTCCTCAAACGACTGGGGGGCAACAAATTGTCCCTACTATAGGCCAACCATATCTAGGTATACCCAATCCTATTTGGGGTTAGGGTCACAATTTTCAAACTCAGGTCCCTACTCAAACTCAAGGTTACAATCCTTGGAACTACTATCCTCTTCAACCACCACCGAATCAGCCGGGATCTTCCCACTATGGGCAGACTGCATACGGTCCTACTGGTTTGCCGACAGGGCTTCCACCCCAAAGTCACCAGTACCCGTAGGGGAATCGACAGTTACCTTTTCTTGCTACNCTAGGATTCTGAATGATCCTATTTGTCACTCTCCCCAATGGCCCGTTATTCTAGCCAAGATTCCATCAGACATTCCTAAATTTGATGGCAAGGTGGGAGAGGACCCGAACAATCACGTTATGACTTTTCACCTATGGTGTTCATCCAATTTGTTGATGGATGACTCTATTCGTTTATGTCTTTTTCAACGAACCCTTACTGGTTCTGCTGCGAAGTGGTATATCAAATTGCCACGAGGTTTCTTCTCTGATTTCAACACACTAGATATGGATTTCCTTACACATTACTAGTTACCGATCCGTTATGATACCGGGACTGAGATTTTGACTTCCTTCAAACAGACTAAAGGCACTCATATATCTGATCATATTCATGAGTGGTGAAGGAGACGATGTCTCATTAAACTTGAGCTTCCTGATCAATTACTAGTAGAATGGTTTACGAAATCCTTTGTAAACGAAATTGGTAAAGACATTGCCATGGGTGGTGTTGTTACAGAGGAGCAGGCTATAAGTCATTCTCAATATCTTGACCTCGTTTATTCGCAAACGGGAACCCTTTATGATTTTCTACCTGAATTACCTCGTCCTGGTACTTCCAGCACTTCAACTACTCCAGCTACCTCCCATGCAGCTGATAGTGTGATTGGTACTGCCCAAGCCCAATCACATTCTGTTTCAAGCATCAATCCTAAATCTACCTCTTCTAATGTTCAAAATGCTTCGTCTCCTGCCACTCCTGCCAGTAAAACTTCTGAGGTGAACGTTGTTCAATCTACCCTGACTGGTAAAAATAAATCAAAGAAAGGGAGAGGCAAGAATAAGGAGGGCAAAAATAATAATCAAACTAAGCAAACTAAAACCCCTCCTGTTGAAGATCGAGATAAGTGCAAACCACGATACCCTTGCCTTATCTGTGGTGACGATCACTACACAAAGGATTGTCCATGATGTGCCAAGGTTACTAAGTTCCTTCAAGGAACGCCAAAACCATCTACGCTGGCAGTCTTGTCCCAACCCTTCCCGTCTCAACAACATGCTCAGTTGGTCATCCATGACCAACCATCTACTTCTACGACATCATATGTTTTGATGTGTATCGGTGATTCTAAGCCAAACAATGTTGCACTCACAACTAGAGCCAAAGATTATTCTTCGTCTAAGGAGAAGGTTGATGATTTACTCCTGCTTTGGTACAACCCTCTCCACCGACTCCACCTACAAACGGTCCTCTTCATCTCGAACGACCGAGCCTTGATACAGTCGTGCGACCCCCTAAGGGTGTTTTTCGGAAATCGGCCTTCAATCCTCATGCTCGTGCGGCCCAGAACTACAACATTGTGGAAGATCTAGCCCAGACACCTTCAACGATGTCAGCCCTTGAAGTCCTTCAGTCTTGTCCTGCACAACGGAAGGCTCTGTTGAAAGCTATAGGTGGAATTGACCCAACAGATACGAATTTAATAGTCTTTGACTTGGAAGATCAYATTCCAAGGTTACCCCCTCARCTYGCKTTYCARATWCARGTTGTTGTYTCTGACAAGAACATTTGTCGAACTGTTATCGATGAGGGTGCCTCTACGTGTGTAATGTCTTTTGCTTGTTGGAAAGCCATTGGCTCTCCTCCTTTAAATGAATCCCAAAATACTTTGAAAGCCTTCAATGGCTCTGGTTTTAATCCTTACGGTGTTCTTCCTTCGTTTCCCGTTACACTAGAAGGTAAGACAGTCCAAGTTGAAGTGGAGGTCTTTGATGCTCCCCTTGATTATAATCTTCTGCTTGGTCGTAGCTGGATCGATTCCATGCATGTTGTTGTGTCAACACTTTTCCGTGTAGTACGTTTTCCTCATCAAGGAAAGTTTGTTACAGTTGACCAACTTGCCTTCTTTAATTCCGATACTCGTACTGGCAACGTGCCGTTTATAGCTAAAACCCCACCGGGTTACGAGAATGTTGGTGTAGACCTTTTAAAAGACTCTTCGTTAATGGGTACTTTCCCCATTCCACCGTCTGATGTTCCACGCCCATTAGTTGCTTCTACCAATATGATCTCCACCGTACCACATGAATTTCCCGTGTCTTCCGACCCTTGGATAGTCCCTGACCCTAGAGATCACACTCGTTTCGGTGATGTCATCCCATTAAGTCTGGTTGAGTCTGCTTATCATGCCATTCAATCGGCAACACCTTCTACCCCCTCTCTTGATGAATTGTCTCCCGATCCTTTCCATGTCATCTTTCCCATTGACGAGATGATCATGTCCGTCATGGAGGACACCCCTTGGGACGATGGACATCATCATTCCATACTCTTTCTGGAACAACACGCTCTCAAGAACTACCAACGGATTTCGACTCCGTCGACTGTTGTTGTCATATCAACCGTTCCTGGATCTACACATGATGTGTTTGCCGAAGGGAACCTCAGTAATATCTCTCCCACGATTCCCATTGACATATCCATTAAACCTGGGATAGTTGAAAATGTTCATATTGGAGCTTCGTGTTTTCCGGATGAAATCGTCACCTATACATCTTTGTTCAAAGAATTTCGTGACATCTTCGCCTGGAGCTATGAAGAGATGCCAGGTATCAACCCTGCAATTGTTGTACATGAGATAAAGACATACCCTGGTGCTAAACCAGTGTGGCAGCGCCTTCGTCCAGTCCACCCACATAAAGCGGCGGCTATCAAGATCAAGGTTGAAAAACTTCTCAAAGCCGGTTTTATTTATCCGGTGGCTCTGACAGAATGGGTTTGCAACCCTGTTCCAATTGATAAGAAAGGTGGCAGTATTCGTGTATGTGTTGATTATAGGGATATTAAAAAAGCATGTCCAAAAGACTACTTTCCAACCCCTTTCGTCGACCAGATTGTCGATGACTATGCCGGAAGTGAAATCTTCTCTCTCATGGATGGTTTCTCCGGCTATAATCAAATTAACATTGCTCCCGAGGACCAACATAAAACTGCTTTTATTTGTCCTTGGGGTACTTTTGCCTATAGGAAACTTCTATTCGGTCTTAAGAACATTGGCACGACGTTTCAACGTGCCATGTCTTATGCTTTTCATGATATAAAGCATATCGTTCAACCCTATTTGGATGATTTACTGACTCATTCTATGCGCAGAGTCGATCACCCTACTCACCTCCGTGCCATTTTCGTTCGTTGTCGGTTCTATCATATACGTTTACATCCTCATAAATGTGTTTTTTTCGTAGAATCCGACCGTCTTCTAGGTTTTATCGTTTCACGTCAAGGGATCCGGGTGGATCCTATTAAGGTTGAGGCGATTCTTAATCTCCCTCCTCCTTCTACACTGCATCAGTTGCAAAGTTTGCAGGGGAAAGCAAACTTTCTTCATCGTTTCATCCCTAATTACGCCGGGATTACTCATGGTTTTACGCGGCTACTAAAGAAAGATTCAGAGTTCATCTGGGATGCCGTTGCCAACAATGCTTTTGAGGCTTTGAAGTTGTCCCTCACGCACGCTCCGCTTCTCTTTCCTCCTGATTATAGTCATGATTATTTTCTTTATCTTGCTTCCTCGGAGTATACCATTGGCATGGTTCTCATCCAAGAGGATGTTGTGCACGATGAACATGTTATTTATTACTTGAGTTGAACTCTCACATCAACTGAAATCAAGTATCAACATGTTGAAAAACTGGCCTTGGCTGCTATCCAAACTATTCAACGCTTCCGGCATTATATCCTCTCAAGGAAAACTACAGTGATTTCTCATTGCAACCCTATGCAACACATTTTGACACATCAATTGCTAGGGGGAAAATACTCCAAATGGATTGTCATACTCCAGGAGTTTGACTTGGAATTCGATCACGCCACATCTAAGAAATCCTTAGTTTTTGCTGAGTTGATATGTGATTTTCCTCACTCTGCCACGGAAAATGTAGCAGTAGATTCATTACCCGATGAATCTCTTTTCCTTATTAGCACTGACAATCTTTGGTATGGGGATATCATTATATATCTCCAAACCTAGAATTTCCAGCCTGCTTTGTCTAGTACTAAACGACATCACATACGCTATCAAGCTCGTCAATACATTATCCTCAGGGATACTCTTTAATGTCGAGGAATTGAATCTGTTTTTCGATGTTGTCTGACGTTTGATGAAGCTGAGAAAGCTCTGAATGACTGCCATTCTGGAGCATGTGGTGGTCATATGTCTAGGTATGCTACTGCCCAGAAGATACTACGTGCATGGTATTTTTGGCCTTCCTTGTTCAATGACTGCATTACTGTCGTTCAAAAATGTCATGCCTGCCAGACCTACAATCAGAAAATTCGGTCACATCCTGCTCCTCTTCATCCTGTGGTCTCAGTTAGTCCTTTTGCGAAATGGGGCATTGATTTCATGACATGTCACCCTCACTCGGCTGGGGGGCATGGTTACATCATTGTAGCTGTTGATTACTTTACAAAATGGGCCGAGGCGATGCCAACATTCGATAATACTAGAAAGACTGCAGCGTTGTTTCTTTTTAACCATGTCATAGCTCATTTTGGTGTTCCCCAAGCTATCGTTACTGATCAAGGTAGTCATTTTAGGAATTTTATGATGTCTGAACTGACGAAAAAGTTGGGTCTTCGTCATGATAACTCAACACCCTATTATCCGCAAGCTAATGGCCAGGTCGAAGCAATCAACAAAGTTCTTATAACTATGCTTCGACGGATGATAGGAATTCATAAAACAAGTTGGCACACGATGTTGTTTTCGGTATTGTGGGCATATCAGACATCTGTCAAATCCGCCACTGGGTTTACGCCCTTTCGATTAGTCTATGGTATGGAAGCCATTCTTCCTATAGAATGTGAGATACCCTCTTTGAAGCTAGCTGTCGAACTCTTACCCAATACTTTTGCTGAAGAAGAACGTCTATTGTATCTGATGCGATTAGACGAAACTCGACGTGATGCCACTCTAGTAATAGAATCCCAGAAGAAATGTGTCAAGGCATAGTATGACAAGCATGTCAAGCCTCGCATTTTCTCTGAAGGTGATCTTGCTCTTCTCTATGAACAGGATTGAGATATGTTAGGAGCTGGGAAATTCGAACCAATGTGGCGAGGTCCTTATATTGTTCATCGAGTTTTGGAAAAAGGGGCGTATGAACTGGTAGATTACGATGGTATCCCTTTGAGTGAACCCAAGAATGTGTTGTACTTGAAGAAGTACTATGCATAAATCATTTGTGGACAAGTACTTGTATTTTATGTATCATACTTTGTGTGTGTTACTTTAGTTTGCTTTTGACGTTATCTGGTCTCTGCCCTTATGTGACGTTGTGTTTGATTTCCAGATGTCGGAGTCTTCGCTACCCTATATTGGCTTCGCTGATGGTGCTAGCCATAGTACTCGGAACCTAGCTTCCGCTGCATGGGCAATCTATGCCCCAACAAACGAACTTATATCTTTATGAGGTGTATGTCTTGGCCGTGCAACCAACAACATTGCAGAGTATAGCGCCGTTATTGAATTATTGGTTGATGCTATCTCACTCAGAATTCGTCATTTGGTTGTGCGACTTGACTCGTAGCTTGTAGTACTATAGCTAAGTAATATCTAATCTATTCGAAGTCCTACTTTGTTACGGGTATATTTGCGAATTCGCCTCTTGGAACGATATTTTGATCACATTGAATATCAACATATTCCTAGATGTCTTAATACATTAACAGATGCATTGGCTAATTATGTATTGGACAGACATTTGAACCATTTATAAATTAAACACATCAAAATTCACACATTATAAAGTAAATCGGTAGAAGCCATCTGTATATATAACGATCAAAAGAGTTTGTTTTTTACAAAAAGTTTGTCCGAGGACCAAAATATAAAAAATTGAAGACTATAGATTCTACAAAGTGACATCATGGATGACGTTCACGGTAACACACGACTGCCCTAGCAACCCTACGGAGCAGTTGACCCATAGTTGCTGATACACCTACAGTGTGATGCTGATCGCGTCGTGGAACCTTTTCCAGAGTCATACCTTGAATGTCTGTTGTCAGGCCCTCTAAATTCTGTTCCACCACCTGATAATCTTCGACATACTGTGGTGTTACTGCTGCTACCTTTCCTCGTCGCTGGATAGGAGAGGTGCTAGGAGGTCTATACGGTCCAACATCTGTGTTATCAACAAACATTTTGTGTTAGTCTTCGGATAAATATATAAAACATTTTTTTTTTGAATATGATTAAAATTCAAAAAAAAAAAAAAAACATTTAAGAAGAGAAAATGCGTGTACTTCTTACCAAGGTCACCCCACTGAGCGTCCTCAAGCAGTGCTAAATCCGGATCTCCTCGAAAATCCAACCCGGCATAAGCGTAGTCATTGACCATCAACATCTGGTTTTGAAGCCAGTCAAAGAAAATATCATCGTACTTGACGATTGGTCCTGCCATGTGCCAGGCCATGAGTCGACACCATCTCAGCATTCTTGGATCCCTAGGACCCGGGAAATCCCACTCAACTTGTAGTCTAAATACGGGGACCCTCTTGAGGAAAAAGGACACTAACAAAGATCCATATCCAAATTGTTTCAATTCAGCTCGCCTGCATTTGGTTAATTTCTTTTTGATACTGCGAAGCACATCATCCGCCCAGTTGAATACTCGGGGCTCAGTACACTCAATGGCATACTGGAAGTAGCTCTGTAATGCCATATGAGGAGCAGAACTCCCAGCCATCTGAGATATAGTAAAAAGGATAGTGTGGAGGGTCAAGTCTTGCACCCCCCAGATAGCCACTTTTCCTTTTTTCCTCTCAGCCTCAGGTACACAGTATTGATTGCAGTATTCACTCATTTTTAGCCCGCCACCTCTGCTACCGGTCAGACTGACATAATACCCGCGCCTGGACAATCCAGTCAAAAAATATATGTCCTCAATGTCTATGGACAATGTGTGAGCTCCTACATTGAAAACTTGCTGATCTGGGTCCCACATACAGACTGGATACTCCAGTAGTCTAACTTGGGCCCTTATGCCCGAGATGCGAAAGTATTTTAAGAGCCCACAATCTCTCAATGCAGCTATGGTGGGAGGATGATTCTCAGCATTTGCATTATCCTCTTCATGTTCTCATTCACGCCACTCAAGCACCATGTTTATGGCTATTTATCTGCACAAGGAACATAAAAGGAGGATTAATGATTTTGTTTATGATCTGGATCTTTTTCATTGGCTAAATATTTAATTTTTTTTTGAAGTTTGCGGTTCTCGCAGGTGCCCCATTAGCACAGTGCAAGAACCTCGCAGGTGGCTTAAGGCTCACCTGCAAGAATGCATCATTCTCGCAGGCCCCGTATGGGCTGCCTGCGAGAATGCCTACGCGCATGTAGGGTTAAAAAAACCACTTGAAATTGAAAAACTAACCAATGAAATAAAAAATTTAAACCATGAAAATGTCAAGTATGAAGAGATTACCGTAATGCTGCAGACGGCTCGTTGACTGATCTCTTGTAGCTCCCAAAAATTGACGCCAAATTCGGAGGGTAAAAGGGGGGTTTTGGAGCTCAATAGTGAAAATGTGGAATGATATGGTAAAAATGATTATTTACTCATTTGATTTACTTTTTACTATGTCATTTTGGGTTTTTATGCTTATTTATTGATTAAACCTAATTACTAATATCAAGATGAGTGTAATGACTTGCAGGTGTGATGACATTAATGATTACATACAAGGATATGGACATATTTTTCTCCGTTATGGTGTGTTTTTTATTGTTTTTTATGGTTTTTACATAAAACCTGAGCATCTTTTTGTCTGTTCTTACGCTCGTGAAAAACATAAGAATGTGATCGAGCATAGTTTTATCACTTTTTTGGGCTCAACAAGGTTATACGAAAAAGGAACCCCCCTGGAGTTCTCTTTAATCTCTTTTCAGACTCTCTAAACATGAAAATATCGCCGAGCGACCTTGCTATTTTCACGCTCGATAAAGTATTTGAAGTACGCGTTTGGTGAGCGATAATTTCTCTCTTTTTTGGTCTCGTCCAAACTATTTTACGAAAAAGGAACTGAGAGAGTTATCTTTTAAGTGTTTTTCCAAACTCTATAATCTTGAAAAACCTTCGAGTTTACTATCTCTGGACTCGTTAAACAAACATTGACAGACCCGTGATGGGACCGAACCACTCCTTCTTAGGGTTCGTTAAATATACTTCGAGGGACTCATCTGAAGGATGAGCTTATATCAACAAGCATATGTTATCCTCCTCAAGCTTGTGTAAAAATAAAGAGGTACTCGCCAGAAATGGTGGGGGAAAATTTGGGAAAGGGATATGTTTCATCTTCGTATTGATTGGCAGTAAGTGTCGCTCTTGAACATGACACCCCCTATTCATCATTTGAAGCCGGTTTGGGAAATCCATTTGTCTCTCTTTCGATTGATTACAAGGTCATTCCATGTGTCATATTTGAGTCAATGCTGCCAAATCATTGGTTGTGTCATTCATATGTTCAAGAGAAGTCCATCTGAAACCTATATTGAGTCGGCCATCTACAGTTATCCATTCTCTCCGTGTTGGCCTTCTCTGTGTCCAGTCCAATTTGCAACATGCTCTATTTCACCTTCAAACTCTGTTACTCATTTCGTGTCATTGATGGGGGATACATTAAGGCCCTCCTGTGATGAGTTTTGTTCCGTCGACTTCAACTCATTATCCGGAATCAAGACTTAGAAATTATTTAGTACCTTGGATCTTGCATGCCTCAATGGCAAGTTTCCTCGCTTTCGACAGTGGGTTTACATCATTGACCCCTGATAGAAAGATTCAGTTGGATGTTCAACATCAACTCATTTATTCACAGTCGATGGATTCTACTATGGTACCTTGGGAGTCATTGACATCAATG
>JASDQU010334906.1:0-12686 GCA_032191745.1 Picea mariana
TTATATCTTGGGTATGCGAATTAATACTTTCACTCTTGTTTTTGTTCCTTTTAAAATTAATATAATTCTCGTATCTTTATCCTATTTTGGTTCTAATTTGACGTCTATATTTGCATACTTAATACCGTGCCTAGCGGGCCCTGTCAGGGGACAGGAGATGGCGATCATTCTCATATGTGAGAAACTGAAATCTCTAATTCCTGATCAAACCACCATTTATTACTGCTTCTCTACCCATACCAAGAGTTAAAAAATCCATAACGAATAAGAAAATCGTTCTATGAGAGACTATCATACATATTTTGATTATTTTTGTTGTGGATTTTAATGTCGTTAACTTTGAGTTGCCGTTACACGGTTTTGGCTTTTTCATAAACTGGAACCATCATTTCACTTCATCTAATGTTCAGATTCATAGAGCTCTCATAGCAGAAATAAATCCATGCAAACCTTTTAGTGGCTTTAAATCCCATGTTATTTTTTTATGGAATTTTTAAACTCAGGTCTCCTCAAGCTGGATCACCTCGCTTACAACTACACCATATTCCCATGAACAATTTAAATCCGAAATTAAAAAAACTGCCAGCACTCTTTATCTTTAAGAGTAAATTACCTGCTGCACCAAGTCGATTGCTGTAACACTGTCATTAGGCTGTTGACACACCATGTCTGAAGTGCATATAAATAAAAAAAATTCATTATTCTATGTGATATTACTAATATTTGTATTTGTACTTTGATAATGGTGTGTAACTGTGTACTGTACCATTTATTTTGCCGGCATGACTTCGTATACATGATTGTCATCTGCATGAAGTGTGGGATTTTTGCATAAAGCAATGCATGGCCGCCCATTCTTAACTAATACATTCCGATAATGTACACAACCAAACCAGATCACAGCTTTAAGTCTATGTTGGCATTCTTCTTTAACCAAGTTTTTTTATTAAGTTTTGAATCTCTCACTTTCATACATAAATCTGTAAATGTTATATATCAATTCTACATATGGCTGTGTCATAGAAATTAACAATTTCCACTTGGAAAAAGGCTTCTTGTTTATTTCCTAGGTCAATGCATTGAGCAATAGTTCCATCAAGGTAAAGTGAAGCCATTGGAAATTGTGTATATCGGACTATCATTAAGAATCTTATAACATTAATTTTGGTTTGTCATTTAAAATAAATAAGTATAATTAATTAATTTAACCTAACATATGGTTTTTATAGTTGAAAAATAATATGTTTTTTGTTTAACTATCCATAACCATTATATTAGTTAAAAAATGAAATATACCAAGACTTTGTTCTTGGTTTGCTGCTAGGGAAACCAGAACAGCAGAAGAAAGTCAATTTGTCAAGTTTGCAAGTCATTAAAAACCAGTGATTCTCAAAACTAGAAAGTCAATTTGTCAAATTTGCAAGTCATTAAAAACCAGCGATTCTCAAAACTATAGAAAAAAAAATAACATATAAGTCCTTGATAGAAAATGAAAGTCTAGTATAGGCCTACTTATCATTATGTTGATTAAAAGGAGGTGGGGGAAGAGCACCCAAGCCTCAGCCTATCATTCTTCTCACTGAAAGGAGGTGGGGAAAGAGCACCCAAGCCTCAGCCTATCATTCTTCTCACTGAAAGGAGGTGGGAAAGAGCACCCAAGCCTCAGCCTATCATTCTTCTCACTGAAAGGAGGTGGGAAAGAGCACCCAAGCTGAAATTAGAAAATGGAGAATTTAAACTAAGAATTATGAGCAAATTAAACAAGAGGAGTATGGTTTTTTTTAAAGAAACTTGTGACTGAGGATAATTCAAGTTGATAAACTCCAGTCTAACCAACTTGTCTCCAGCAGGTTCAACTTGTGGTCCACAAACTTCACTTGGAGTTGGATGTCATCCATCTAAGAGAGTATTTACTGATGTGCTTCATTCCTCTCAGCGCAAACCCTCCCCATTAGTATTTTTAAATGTCGATAAAAATACATGGCTTTGAAATATTGTGACTCTCGATCTATGGTAGAGGAGTAGGGGAAAGTCATTTACTTCTTAATTAAAGATGAAATGCCTGAGAACGCAAACATCCGCCTCGGCTAGATCAATTTCAACTTGAATCTAGTATAGGCCTACTTATCATTATGCTGATTGAAAGGAGATGGGGAAAGAGCACCCAAACCTCTGAAACTAGAAAATGGAGAATCTAAACTAAGAATTATGAGCAAATTAAAAACTAGAAAATGGAGAATCTAAACTAAGAATTATGAGCAAATTAAACAAGAGGAGTATGTTCTTTTTTATAAGAATTTGTGGTTGAGGATAATTTAAGTTGATGAAGTCCAGTACAACCAACTTGTATCTAACAGATTCAACTTGTGGTTCACAAGCTTCACTTAGAATTGCATGTCATCCATCTAAAAGAGTATTTCCTGACGTGCTTCATTCCTCTCATCCAGAACCCTCCCCATTATCATTTTTAAATGCCGATACAAATCTATGGCTTTGAAATATTGTGACTCTTGAGCTCTGGTAGAGGATCACGAACGTAGGAGAGTCATTTACTTCCATTAGAGATGAAATTCTTGAAAACGCAAACATTTACTTCTTCATTAGAGATGAAATTCTTGAAAACGCAAACATCGGCCTCGGCCAGATCAATTTCAACTTGAATCTATGAAGAGGTGCGGGTATGGGAGTCATCAGCAAGGTTTTCCGCAACAAAGATGGCTCGAGAGCCAGAGGTTTTTCGTTGAACACCATGGAAACTGACAAGAAGGCAGGAGGTAAGGTTAAACAAAGAACGACGGAGTCAAAAGGTTCAGGAATGACATATAACCAGGTGAGGCACCGAGGGATAGAAGCAGAGTGCGAGAGAAATAGGAGAAACGATCGAGGGGAGGGGCATAAAAGATTATCAAAGCACTCGGGAGTAGGACAAGTCATGAGATCTCGCACAATCACCGTCGAAGATGCCATTATGAGAAATAAAGTACACAAATGTATGATAAACCAGGTGTGGATAAATGCAAACATCTAAAGGAAGAGGAAGGACACCGACAAAAAGTAGCACAAGTAAGTTAGTTTGATAGTGCATACGATTTAATGAGGGAGGGGAAGACTAGGCGTCCCGGGAGAGGACGCGAGGGGGGCAACTGGCCACAACTCTCACGGAGTGGCTCTCACATAGAAATGCATCCTGAGCACTCTATCCGAGAAGGTTAAGTCAACCTGCGCAAGGGTGAGGAAATCATCATACAGAGGGGAGCGAGAGATGGGATCTCATTTAGTATCCAGGGTGTAGTGGCCCCGAAGAATACCCTCATTTGCTAATCTATCTACAACCTTGTTGTTGGAGCATTTGATAAGAGAGTGAATAATCAATTCGATCTGGGGTATAAGAGATTGGATGCATTTTTACATTTCAGCCAGATTTCAGGTTAAGGATATTTTGTTAATGGGGGACCCTTTTTAAAACTTATTGAGCATGTGAATGATAAGTTGGGAGTCCCCTTCGAGAATCAATTTTGTGATAGCCTTCCCAAATTACAATGGTGAGCCCTTTTTGAATAGCTTGAATTTCAACAACGTTATTGCTTTTAATTCCTATATGGTTAGCAAACAACCACATCAGGTGGTTAAATTCATTGCTCAAGGCTCCCCTAAAGCCTGTAAGGCCCATATTACCTTTATAGGTCCTATCAAAATTAAGTTTGAGGAAGCCTACAAGAAGAGGGGGCCAATAGGAAGGAGAGGCAATGCTAGAAGAAGAGAAGAGTTTGTTGGGAGAGGGGGAGGGGATGTGTAGGTCCAAGGCTTTGAAGATAAGGTTCTCCTAAGAAGGACATTCCAATTCTTACATATACCAGCTAGTAGTGAGAGTAGTTTCCCTGATATTTAGTTTGCTCTTCCTCCATATAAAGTTTGTTTCCATATGCTCACCTTTGTAGATCCATTGATTTTGTTCCTTCCATATTTTCCAAAGAATAAATCAAGGGAAGAGTTTCCATGCTCGATTAAGAATTGGGTTGGATAAAGCATAAGTTTGCTAGTGCTCTATGGTTGTGATGAGATTGTGTCTTTGTGATCTATGGTTGTAGTGAGATTGTGTCTCTGACGGTCAGTTGCACAAAAGAGGAGAGCACCTTGATATCATAGGTTTATTGGAGAAGGGGTAGGATTTTACCACATGTTCCATGGGTTCCCCATCATTGTTGCACAAAGGACATAAAGTAGGGCCATAGAATCCTTGATGGATCAATTTTTTCCAAGTGAGGATTTTGTTGTGGCTTAGTAACCAAAGAAAAAATAAACTTTCGGCCATAGATTTTGGGTCCATATTTTGTCCCAAATATCTTGAGTGGTGTGATCCCGGTGCCCTGTTGTAAGGTGATAAGCTTCATAAAGGTTGAAACAACCAGTTGTTCTATATCCCAAACGAAGCTAGTTCGATCCATCTTGGATTCCTATTTTCTTGTTTGAAAGATCTTGTCATAATTTATCCCAATTTAGGTCATGTGGGAGTGGCTTTTGGTGCTCCTTAGGGAGCTAGGAGCGCCAAATGTCTTCAGGTTGGGGAGGGAACCAATATTGTTGAAGCAAAAATTTGTTTCTTGAGGTCATTTGAGAACACATGGAATGGAGGTCATGCTAATATTCAAGGGGGAGAAATGTTGCCAGGCATCGTCCCAAAATAAAGAGTGATTTCCTTCTCTGACCTCCCATAATTAGTGTTGATGGATGAGATCTATATTGTTCCATGAAACATTCCAAATGTCGGAGCCTTGAATTTGGCCTTCCAGTCTAATGATATTGTGGGGAGCAATGTGGGAACAATAATTTCTATGCACCAGAGAATTTCCTTGGAATTGAACCATTTCCACCAGGTTTTAGCACCAAGGACCGAACTAACAACTTTTTGGATGTCGCAAGCCAAGACCCAAAGTTTTGGAAAGCACAACTTTTCCCAGGAAACTAGAGCCCATTTCTTGTCTTTGCATTCTCCTCCCCAAATAAAGGTTCTTTGAAGGTTGTGAACTGCTTTTAGAATGAACTTGGGGGATGCAAGAGCTGAGAATAATAGAGATGAATTGCTTGCAAAGCAAATTTTAGTAAAACTAGGCGTCCATGGGAGTTGAGGGATCTGAAGGATCAACTAGCAATTTTTTTGTTCATCCTGGAGAGGAGATATTCCTAGGAAGAATTGCATAGTCCATTGTCAATTAGGGGGCCACCGAGGTATTTGGACGGAAGGAAACTCCTTTGAAATCCAAGAATCCTATAGATGTGTGGCTGAACATCAGGAGCATTGTTAAATAAAAATAATTGTGATTTTGAGAGTTTGATAGTAGTACTTGAGGCCTCCATGAAGTCAAAGAGGAACTTTTGTGTGGCTCTAGCTTCACGAACTGAGGGTTGAACCATAAGCAAGGTGTCATTGAAAAACTACTGATACAAGATTGGGTGATTGTTTCCATGCAATCCAAGGCCTTTGATTTTGTTGTCTACAACCATTGCTTTGATAGCTCCACTAAGACCTTTTATCGTCAAAATGAAGAGGAAAGGAGATAGAGGATCACCCTATCTTATACCCTAGGAAGGAGAGATGGTGGTGGAGGGAGAGCCATTAACCATGATAGAGAATAAGGAAGCATACGTAAGGTTCAACACTCATTTGATCTAGGGAGGGGAGAAACCAAAGGCCCAGAGATTATGGTGGGTATATTGTGAGCTTAACTTGTTAAGGCTTTGGACATGTCAAGATTAATGAGAATGCTTGAAGATCTGGTAGTTTTGAGGGAGTGCATTACTTCATGGGTGAGGATGACCCCATCCAATATTTTTCGCCTTCCACATAGCCAATTTGTTCTTGGGAGATTAGGAAGGGTAAGAGGGCCTTTAGGTGATTGACGACGACTTTGTGATAATCTTGTAAGCTACATTCCATAGGGAAATTGAGAGAAATTTACATGGGTCTTATACTTTATCCTCCTTGGGGATCAAGGAAAGGAAAGTGACATTTGCCGATGGAAGAACATTGGCAAATTGGCAAGAGTCTTCAACCAAGTTCCACACATCAAGTTTTATGATTGTCCAGCCGGCTTGAAATAAATTGGTAGTGAAGACATCTAGGCTTGGTGATTTTACCTTAGGAATTTCAAAGACTGCTTGTTCCACTTTTTCAAGGGAAATGGGGTGCATCAGGGCTTCATTCTATCGTAGAGAGACAAGATGGGGGATATGGAAGGTGATTTTCTGATTCGCAGGTCATCTTTCTGCTTCAGGTTCAATGAGAAGAGATTTGAAGAAGTTAACCAATTCTTGCTCCATTTCTACATGTTCAATGAGAATGTAAACTTGGTTGTCCTTTAGCAAGTTGATGCAATTATGATTCTACATTTGCACAATGGATCGATGAAACAATTTATAATTCTTTTCTCTCTCTCTTAGCCATCCGGCCCTCGATTTTTGTTTCCAAAGAATCACTTCATGTATGTCCCTAATGTTGAGAATGGATTAAATTTGCACTCCCTCCTTTATTAACTACTCTATTCTTTCTTCCATGATCATTGCCTGTTGGACTTGTTCCATTCGATTTTCTAGGTCCTGATGGGGGATTTAAAGATATTTTTGAATTCCTCTTTGTTCTAAGTTTTGATATTTTGCTTGATGTGCTTAAGGTTTTGTTTAAACCTGTACATTGAAGAGTGAGAGTTTGGGTCAAATTATGTCCACCATTGTTTTATATTGCCATCGAAGTTGGGTTGATCGATCTAGAAGCTTTCAACTCAGAATGGTCGATTAAAGGCACTTCCTTTGATGTCAGTGTTTATCTTGATGGGAAAATGATTTGAACCTCCACATGGGAGAATGGAGGCTGATGATTGGAAGCCAACTAACATTAATGAGTCAAAGACCAAAAAGTGGTCAAGTTTGTAAGCTACTTAGTGCTGGACTCCTCTCCCATTGTTCGAAGTATGCAGGTTGTTTCCCGTCTCTAGATCTATGACACTTAGAAGTCTAATGGTGTGAAGTATTGAGAGTCGTGATTTAGTATTCTAAGGCTACCACATTTTTCATCCAAGGAGGTAATAATATTGAAGTCCCCACCAATGATTCAGTGAGAATTTCCTATGATGGGTTTAATATTTCAGATGGAGTTGGGGAAATAGAGTTTGTCTAGGATAGAATAGGGACCATAGACATTGGTGAGAAAGATGGACTTTGAAGAGCCTAAAGAGTGTACTTGGTTGAGAAGAAGTTGGATAAGGAGACCTCGGATGAGTTACAGAGGAAAGCAAGGTCCCTTGCGGCGCCCTACGCATGAAGAGAATTGATTTGTGATCCCTGCCATATGTGGGATGCTAGAACAAAAAAAAGAGTTCTTAGACATTTTGTTTCTTGTAGCATGACTATAGTTGGTTTTTCCTTGAGGATGTTTTTGTTGAGAATCCTATGTTTCATTTTACTATTGAGGCCACAGATATTCCAAGATAGAATCTTCATGAGAGATGGAGAGGGTTGGGGGGGAATTCGTTTGTAATGAAGGAAATGCATCTCGAGTTAACAAGAAGTTCTCTCAATTCTTGGAGAATTTTCCTATTGCTTCTACGACCTCTCTTTTTTTCCTCCTTGTGGGGTTTAGAGTTATCATGAGAAGGATGAGTTTTCACTCCTGAGGTGGGAACATAGTGCTTACCTTTGGAGGTTGATTCTCTGTAAATTTTACTGCAGATGACAGAATCTTTCAGTAGTTGGACATGTTTATCTGGCATGGAGTTTGGGTCATGTCATTCGCAAGAGGCTATTATGGATTGAATATCAAGATCATTGAGATCCATCTCATCTCCATCTTCAGAATCAACCTGCTCGGGACATTACTCCGACATTTCCTCCTCTATATTTTCTAGGTTTGAGGTGTTCAGATCCATGGTTTTTTGGTGCTTGGTGTTATCATATGAAGCATAGTTGTCCTTTATGCCCATATCTACTTGTGCTTCTTTGTGAGGATTGTTTTTATATTCTTTATAATTATGGGAGAGGCTTTGAAAGGTGTTTTTGTTTTTGAAATCGTTGTTGTAGTGCATAGTAGTTAGGTTTCTCCGAGATATCCTCCGGGTTGAAACCTGATCAAAACCCTCAACATCTCGTGAGGGGAGTGATCAACTAGGTTTGACTGGGTGTTTAAGGGACAGTCTCTGAAGAGGTGGTCATGCTCATGGAATTGACGATAGCGAAATGGTATGTGCTCATAGTCCAAAGGTTGAACCCATTCGTGTCTTGATATGTGAGATCGATTGAGTCTAGTAGGGATTTGGAGAGGTTTATGTATACACATATACGAGCGTAGGAGGTGCAACGACCCTTCTTGGTCACCCCAAAAATATTTACAAAGGACCCTAGCGTATTTCCAATCCCCTCCATAATTTCCTCATCTCGGAATTCATGTGGGAGTGGATATAGGTGGATCAAAACAGGGACAGTCATGAATTCTTCCTTCTCTAGATTGAAGCGCTCTGTCTAAGCATCGAAATGTATCCCTACTGAGTTGGAAAAGTATGGTCTATTTTTTAAGACACAATCTTTCCCCTCAGATTGGAAAAAATGGTGGTGAAAAACTCTTTGGAACCCAACTTGAGGTCAATCTAACCTTTGTGCTTCCAAGTTGTTTGATCCACCAAATGAGGGCTTTCTCAGTAGGCTATATGCCCATGAATTTTCCTATGAAGGCATGATATTGCATAAATTGTATGTAGCTTTCGGTTTGGTAGAGGTGTTTTCATACTTTGGATTGTCCTTAGTTGTGGGAAGGCAACTTGGGGTGGTTCCGGAACTACTTTGATTCTAATCTTTTTCTTTTTGGTTTGTCGATTGTTCGCTAACTTTTGGATTTGTATTCTTTCCATTTCCTGGAGTAGTGTGTTCATTTCGACTTTTATCATCTGGAGTCAAAGTATGGTTGTTGGGACCATTGTGGCGGCATGCAAGTATTCAGTTGTAGGAGGGAGCCACACTCCCTCATCTAGTCACAACCATGAGGGGCTTGGAACCCTAGACTTAACAGAAAAAAACCCTAAACTAGTTTATAGTGCAACCAAAATGTAAAACAACATGATAAGTTCACTTCAATATTTGGTTTAAAAATAATATGTTTATTGATTATCTTTATATATGTAACTAATTACTTTGAGAAAGTTTCTAAAGATAAAACTCTCTATTTCTTTGTATACTCTAGTATAGGAAAGTACGATGATCGATGCCTTTGACGAAAATGATGACCTCGCATATCCACCTGAAGATGACCCAGTTGACTTAGCTTATCTACGAGTAACACCAGTAATCTAATTTTAAGGTCATTTCCAAGACAGACACCAAATTGGTGTATGAGACCCCCTTGTTTTTGGGACAACCCCCCCTCCGTGCAACAATTTGACTACAAAAATATATTATACAATTAATTAATTTAATATATTGTTTTAATAATTAAATAAATTATTAATTAGTTGTACGATTTAGAATGTTCTAAATGTTTTATAAAATAAAAATTAAATTTTATATAGGATGACCATTTACACTCTTCATATGTAAGTTTTGTTCTCACACACATGGGGTCTTATAAATTGTGTGGTTTCATCCCACTTGAATATTCATAATAACTTGTTCACGATCTCTAGATATTTTGTTGGTATAACATTATGAACCATTTCAAAATCAATGTTAAATATTCCTTTTATAGAATGTTGGTGTGCTTGCTAAGTTCATGTAGTTGTTCCTAGTCTTTAGGAAGCTGTTGAAACTAGTTGGAGTGAATCTCTCACACCCAATTAAATGTTTCCTAAAATGGTGTGAGGTTGAGATATTTTCTCATAGATAAAGGTAGTTCTCCTATCTTGAGACTAAGCTTGTGTATTTATATGTACTATATTTTCTTTGTTTAGTGAATAGAGCTTTGGCACTCTTTTGGTTTGTGCATAATAACATAAACTCTCACATTTCTCAATATGGTCTTAGAGACGAACTGGCTTAATTCCCTTATGGGAGGCCAAGGGACCTTGGAAGAGAAATAAATTCTGTGTAGATGAATAAACTCATGTAGTCAAGAGTAGTGTGTTTGTGTGAGAGAGCGTATTCAACTCTCATTTCTCAGTTATCTAGCTTTGAGCCTTGGATATTGTTGTTGGATTTGATTTCATCCATATCAAGGCCTTCATTCTAAAATTGCGGAGTTGTTTCTTTGATTTAGAGATCCAAGGAGCACGACCTTCCTTGCAGTAGCAACACGACCTCCTATCAAAAGTTTCTAAAAATATGGTGCTTTTATTGGACAACTGAGAGGGTGGGGGGTGAATTAGTTATTACTATTCTTAAACAATTATTCCCATTTTAAACTATTTACAAAACACTCAATGAAGATCACAATAATGCAGGGAGGTAAGCAATAGAATATTCAACATCAATCACACACATGAAATATACAGAGATAGATATTTCCTGAGGAAACCCATAAAGAGAAAAACCTCTTCTTCTTGATATGATAAGTAATTTTTATTTTCTGTACATTATCATTATTGAGAGCTCCAGCTCCTCTTGAGGCTACAACCTCTATTTTACAAGCTGTGACTTGTTGAGAGCACCAACTCTTTGGTTTCTCTAGCACCCACTAGAAGGAAGCACCAACTCCCTGGTTTCTCTAGCACCCACTAGAAGGAAGCATCAACTCCCTAAGTGTTCAAACACCAACTAGATGGAAGCACCAACTTCCAGTTGCACAGGAACTAACCTGTATAACATAGAACAATAGTTCTCCCTTGCACCACCCTGCCACCCTGGGTTTTCTAGCTGCAATCAGATGGAAGCTACGACTCCCTGTTTTCAAGCACCCACTTGAAACTCTGAGGACAACAATCCTCCCTAGCACCTCCCTACTGCCTTGAATATAAAAACTTTTTTCCTAAAATTTATTACAGTGATATAGTGTTTGTCAAAAGGCTTACCAGTCTCATCATTGTTCTGTGGCATTGCTCTGCTCTACCTGCATCAGTGTCTTCCTTCTCGCATCTCCTTGAGCTTTCTGTTCTTCTTCTCTGTCTCTGAATGAGCACCTAAGCTTTCTCTTCCTCTCTCAGATAAGCATTTATGCTCTGTCTCTTTCTTTTGCGCTTTATGCTCTGTGTATTATTTCCATTCAATGTGCTACGCCTCTTCTATGTGTTTCATCTATTGCACACAACATGCTTCTACCCACATGAATAACTCTCAACAGAAGCAACCATCTCTTCTTTGTTCTACGCATATTTACCATGTCAAGTCCTCTGCCAGGGCATACACTCAACTCTTCGTCCTCTATGGCGATCATCATGAGTTTGTTCTTCATTAGTGGTCGTTATCCTAAGATTCTTCGGCTTCTTTGGCAGTTACAGTCTTCGATGCATTTCAATCTGTCAATTGTCTAAATGATGAATCTCGACTTCACTGGCAGTTACCTTGAGACTCTTCGGCTCCTCTGGCAGTCACCCTACAACTCCTCAAATTCTCTGGTAGATGCAATCACTTTGTTTTGGCAGTTACTCAGAAAAATTCCACGCGTTCATCCCTTTGGCGCCTTTTCCCTTTCTGAGAAATCTACACAGTGGGCGTTAGATTTTATGGCTAAGCCCCTTCCTTTCACATGACCACCAGCAAAGACCAGGGTCCAATCACTTCAGGACATCGCATTTCAGGTCATCTATCATGAGTCACTTCAACTCTCCTAACTCCCAATCTCTCGAACTCCAAAGTTGAGCCTAGTGACGTGCTAGCTCCTCCCTCGATATGACCTTGGGCGATGAGCTCACGTGACCATGTGATTGCGGGTGCATCCAAAGGTGGTTTTAGACCAAAATGCTTTTTGCCTCGCAATTCACTATGAGCCTCCACGCGTCCTTTCTCCAAAACCGTGGTTTCGATTGCGGCCTGCTCACAAAAAATTAATACAAGAGCATGTTCTGGCCCCGTAATGTGATGGGACCATTGATCGCATGATCTTGACGGTTCTCCTAAATGGACGGTTCAGATCTGTCCTCTCAAGTCTGGGGACCATATCTCACCTTCCTACATCAACGGGTGAGAGTTACTTCAGGATTCGGGCTCCAGGAATTTCAAATCTCAAACCCTGTTGCTGCTGACTAGATATCTTCTGGAATGGAAGATCTGTTGACATTTGTCCTCTTCAATCAATGGCTCTGCCTTCTTTTCTTTGTCCACACACGATCCTTAGTCTCAACAATCAGGTGACATGTGGCCCTCCAAACCAATGGACGAGATCAATTTCTCCTTTCGGACTTTGGGAGTTTCGATTCTCAAACTCCGCTTACTCCCAGAGCATTTCACCCGGAGTCCACGATACAACGACGCRTGTCCTTTTTGGATCAATGGTCACGATCCTTTCGCATCTCCAGACTTTGCAGATTTCAACTTATGCTATCCTTCCACTGAAGTAGATCGACGAATGAGAGTGCTCCCGAAGTGATCTTTCAGATCGGACGTCTCGTGTCCACTTCGGGACTTCGGCATTCGGAACTTCGGAGATTTTGTCATTTGCTAGTGGTAAAGCTCCCGAATTAAAACTCTCGTAGTGACGTAACTCTTTCCTCAGTCGATGACATGTCATGAGCCGAGCAACTGCCACGTGTCACTCAGATTCATGATTTGCACATACC
>JASDQU010334927.1:0-12685 GCA_032191745.1 Picea mariana
CAAGTAACTGTACTATGCATATAACACACACTATCATTAAAGGCCACACACTAGGAGGAAAGGCAACACATCTAGAATCAGCATGAGGCAAATGTGTTTCTTATCTGTAAATTGCTCGATGATCTAACTGGTATATGTGTAAAACACAGTTTATCATACTCGCATCGTGTTGTTGTTTTTTAGGTAATGTCAAGTCTGTGATCTATTTGTCTTGAATATTTTTCTAATCAAAATCCTTCCTACTTTGCTACTTTTGAGGTTGGATGAAATTTTTGCAACAATTGGTGCGAAAATGCAGAATAATAAGTGGCATGAATTATGTGCACACGCATTGAAAATAGACAATACTCGTTATGCTAGTGATATTCCTCTGCCACTACCAAAGTACCCAAGACATGTGTACATCGAGTGTCACCACATGTTCATACCTATACTTGGTCTACCTAAGACAATCTATTTTTAATCTTTGTGCGGTGAACACGCATGGTTCATCCTGTCGCATTGCTACACTTCCATGCCTCTGCACCTCCAAAAGTTATGCATCCTTGATTGTGACAAGCGATGTAATTTGCAATATAGCTCATTGATTTATTGTATATTGATTTGTTCTGATCTACATCTAGAACCATTGCAAAGAAAATTCCAATGCTAAATTGAATAAACCAAGTAACTATATTATGCACAAAGCACATATTATCAAACATGATTCGAGATGAAAAACCAAGGTAGCACAAGAAGAACATATGCAATTGTTCTCTGTACAAAATTTGAATATAGACCAAGTGATAAATAGACAAAACATCCACTCTGTGCAGTATACACCTATGCGGAATTACTAATGACATCGCTATGCCAATCGCACAAGCCTCTATGCAACCAAATTTGTAAATGTGAAACCATAAGTGACATGAATTCTCGGCGCAAGGATCCAAACTCTAGAATCCTGCAAAAGAATTGAAAATAGAACAAGTGTATGCTCAATCTGTTTTGAATCCTCATCCAATTCACACAGTTACACTCAGTGTACTTCAGACCCTATATTTTAGTGACTTGTACGAAGAACATGCACTGAACATCCTCACGCCTTCTTATACTTCCACAATTATGGATTTCCAATACTCTTGCATCCGTCATTGTGATAAGCGACACAATTCATAAATCAAGTCATTGATCTATGATAAATTCATTGGCTCTTCTTTCAAAAGAAAGACCACGCATCCAGAAACAATGCCAGGCAAATTCAATGCTTACCTGTACATTGCTCGATCGTTTTTTATTATGCTTATTCCTATTCGAAAAGTAGTTGATATATGTTTAAAATCCATTTTATCTGATTGACATCTTGCTCTTGGCTTTGGCATAATTCCAGTTATGCAATCTATTTGTCTTTCGACAATTTACTAGTTAAAAACATTTTTAGTTGTCCACTTTCGATGTTGAACAGAGCTTTTGCAATAGCAGGTGCCAAACTTCACAATAATAACCAGCATGAATTCTTTACACAACAAGTGAAAATACACAGTGCTAGTTGTTCTAGACATATTCCTCTGCCACTACTAACCTACGCTAGAAATCGTTGCCATATGTTCATAGCTATACTTGGTGCACTTAAGACAGTTTATTTTTTAAGCATCATGCGAAAAACCTAAAACCGGTCACTCTCCCGCATTGCTACACTTCCGTGCTTTTGTGTTTCCAATAGTTGTGCATCACTGAGTATGACAAGCAACGTAGTTTTGAATGTAGATGTATATCATAAATTGATTTGCTCTGATTCAGGGGGAAATTGTACGCATCTAGAATCACTGCAAAGCAAATGTGTTTCTTATCTATACATCGTTCGATGGTTTTTTATTATTTCTATTCGAAAGGTAGCTGATATAGATCTTGCTATTGGCCTTGATGCAATGAAAAATCTGCAAACCATTTATCTTTGGACAATATGCAAGTAAAAAAAATGTTTTTTATATGATGCACATCAAGAATATCTCATTCAACCATTTGACCCAGTAATACAGTTGATAAGAGAAAACTAGTTTTCTTAAACACTACACCAATACCAATGCAAATATGAATGAAACCAAGTAACTGCACTATGCATAGAGCACAAACTATCAAACATGATGCCAAATGCAGAACTACGACAATGCAAAAAGGGAATATGTATCGATTCTTCGCACAAAATTTGAATATAGACCAAGTGCTAAATAGACAAAGTACCAACTCTATGTAGCATACACCTATGCGGAAGTGTTAATGACATTGCTTAGTCAATTGCACAAGTCTCTATGCGACCAACTCTGCCAATGTCAGACCATAAGTTGCACAAATTCTCAGCGCGAGCGTTGAAAGTGTACAATCCTTGTGTACCCCACATAATTATACTTGGTGTACTTAAGACGATCTATTTCTAAGCCTTGTGACAAGAACTTGCACAAGTCACCCTCTCGCACCTCATCATTTCCAATAATTTCACATATGTCATTAAGACAAGCGACGTAATTTTCAAAATCGATCACTGATTTATTATAAATTGATTTTCTTTTATTTAGGAGAAAACATGACACATCTAGAAGCAATGCTAAGAAAATGTGTTGTCTATCTCTAAACTTCTCGATGTTTTTTTATTATGGCTATTTCTATTGGAAAAGTATATGATATGTGTAAAAAACATTTTAGCAAATTGGCATCCTGCTCTTCACCTTGTTGTAATCCCAGGTCTGTGAGCTATTTGAACAATCTGCTTGTCAGGATCCTTTTTTTACTTGCCCACTTGTGAGGCTAGATAATCGTTGTCATGTGTTCATAGTTATACTTGGTGCACTTAAGACAATATGTTTTTTAATCCTTGTACGGAGAACCTGCACCAGTCACTCTTCTGCATTACTACACTTCCACGCTTCTGCATTTCCAATAGTTTTTCATCACTAAGTGTGACAAGTGACGTAGTTTTCAATATAGATGCATGATTTATCATAAATTGATCTGCTCCGATTTAGAAGGAAATCGCACCCATCTAGAAGCACTACAAAGTAAATGTGTTGTTTATTTGTACACTGCTCGATGTTTTTTATTATTGTTATTGCTATTTGAAAAGTAGCCAATATACGTGTAAAAGAAATTTTGGTCGATTTCAATCTTGATATTGGTCTTGACACAATGACAGATCTGTAACCCATTTATCTTTAGACAATATGCAAGTAAAAAAAAACATTTTTATATGACGCACATCAAGAATATCTTATTCAACCATTTGATCTAGCAATACAACTAGTAAGAGAGAACTGGTTTTCTTAAATACTACACCAATGCCAATGCAAATATGAATGAAACCAAGTAATTATACTATGAATAGAGCACAAACTATGAAACACGATGCGAGATGCATAACTACGACAGTGTGGAAAGGGTAGATGTATCAGTTCTCCGCACAAAATAGACTAAGTGCTAAATAGAAAAAGTACCAACTCAGTGTAGCATACACCTATGCAAAAGTGTTGATGACACTACTTTGTCAATTGCACAAGTGTATATACAACCAACTCTACCAATTCTAGACCACAATTTGCATTAATTCTCGGCACGAGCATCGAAAGCCTACAATCCTCGTGCACCTCGCACAACTATACTTGGTGTACTTAATATGGTCTGTTTCTAAGCCTTTTGATGAGAACCTACGCAAGCCACCCTCCCGCACCTCAGAATTTCCAATAGTTTTGCATCCATTATTGTGACAAGCAACATAATTTGCAAAATAGATCACCAGTTTATAATAAATTGATTTGCTTCAATTTAGGAGCAAACACGACACATCTAGAAGCAATGCCAAGAAAATGTGTTGTCTATCTGTAAACTTCTCGATGGTTTTTTATGATGGCTATTTCTATTCAAAAAGTATTTGATATGTGTAAAAGACATTTTAGCAAATTGGCATCCTACTCTTTTCATTGTCGTTATCCCAGGTCTGTGAGTTATTTAAACAATCTACTTGTCATGAGCCTTTTTGATTGCCCACTTTTGAGGATGGACAAAGGTTTTGAAATAGTTATATCTCTATTCTCCGCACAAATATGCATCTCGTACAACACAACATCTCTAAATGACTATCGTTTTCTTTCAAACCTATCAAAATCAACCTGTGAAAAATCACTGGAATATCATCCAAATTACATCTGCTATCACAATTCATCATACAGATGCATGGGATAGCATGAACATAAATGGCATGAATGCTCTGCACAAGCATTGAAAATACACAACACTGAATGTGTCAATGATATCGATCTACCACTGTCGAGATGCACAAGGCATAGAGTCGCCATATATCCAGAGAAAAAGCCTCTGGGAAAATTGTTAAATGCTCATCTTTTTGAACTATATCTACTTATACTACAATCAAACCCCCAACAAAAAGAAAACAGATGGAACACAATGCAATACACCAACCTAAAAACAAGATTTCTCTACAACACATGCAAAATAATGCACTGCTCCCTAAATTTATACCTGCACTATCTCCATAGCATCAATCAACTGCAAAACAAGATGAAAAATATAAGTCGACAACAAAGAACCACCTGGCATGAATTCTCCGCACAAGCACTGAAAATATACATCATTTCTTGTGTCAACGATACTTATTTACCACTTTCAAGATGCGTAAGACATAGCCACATCGAGTGTCGCCACATGTTCATAGCAAAATCCTTCGGACAAACTGTAGAATGTCTGTTTTTATAAACTATATCTGCCTATACTATAATTAAACCCCCAACAAAAGACATATCATATGAGACACAGTGTAATGTACCAAACTAAAAACAACATTACTCTACAACACATGCAAAATAATGCACTACTCCCTAACTTTTCACCCCCACCATCTCCATAGCATTGATCAACTACAAAACAAAATGAAAAATACAAGACGACAATAGGGAAACACAACATAACAATCAAGACCTATTTTTCCCTGGCATATAACATACAATGCATAGGATTTCTTACACTCTGATGCACATTTCCACAACCAAAAAATCAGAACTCTTGGAACTCACCACTTCCAGCACTTGCAAATCCAAAACAACTTCGTCTCTTTGAACAAGAAAAGATGACATAGTAGATAAACCCATTAAACAACCCAAAAAAAAGTAAACAATACAACCTCAAAACAACACACCATCTCTCCATGCTCACCTTTGACTACCTTCAGATTACACAGTCTCTGTAATATCCCCCGACCCACTTGACTTGCTCCTGGAAAAACCAGCAACACAATAAAAGTAGTTGCACTATGCACAAAGCAACCTCTATCAAACAACAACTAGACAAACTATCAAACAACAACACAACATCAAAACAAAACAACTTCTCTCCCTATTCACCTTTGTCTGTTTTCGGCCTACACAGTCTCTAAAACATCCCCCACTCGACTTGACTTACTTTTGGAAAAATCAGCAATACAACAGAGCTAACTGCACTATGCACAAGGCAAACTCTATCAAACAACAACTATACAAACTAATTGCAAAATACATATATTAATATGGTGACCAACTGGCTAGAAGCAAGATACTTGATGCACAAGACTCCTTACCCACCTCTCCTTCCCACCTCGTCTTCTTTTCTTATAAAACAATATAGCATTAAAAAATAATTCAATTAAATCTCATTGTAATTCATGAAATCTATCCCAAGGAACCATGTCAAGCAGTACACAAAAATCCCTTCAAAATTTATGGACTGTACTAAATCTAATGAAAAATCGAAGAAAAATAATTCATATATGTTTATTAAAGTAATTCTATATATCGTATAGTAAATATATATGCATCTTCTCTAGCCCACCACTTTAAATGCAACCAATTTCTAGTTGACATTGTAGCAAGCTTCATAAACTGCCATGGTCTCTGAACTTTAAGACTAGTACATGCAGCCCTTCCAACCATCCACTAAACCTGCATAATTAAATTTCCTATTCAATTCCCACCGTCAGCTCGACAATAAGATGTTATTTTGAATGACCAATCAGAGAACAACAAAAAAACCAAAAAAGTTTAACTTTGGAAAACAACACCAAATTTTTGGTCAACGCTAAAAGAAAAATGCAGTCAACGCAAAAATGATTGTTATAGTCCTAGGCATTCGACATGGACTATTAATAGTATTGTCTTCATAACAATAATAATCAACTTTTTTTCCCCAAGATAGGGTGTCCTCTCACCAACACAAACCAACAGGGGGAGTGTGTCGACCTATACCCACCTCGAGAAAACAGGGGACAATGTATTATATCCCTCCCACATCCCTTCGGAAGCTCCTAGCCATCTCTCATCACTGCAAGTGGATGTACATCAAGAGTTAGTGGGAGTGACAATCCTAGGTTATGGTTATCACAGTAATGACACTACCATTACTCCCCTTGATGATTTTATCACCTATGAGGAGCACCTTGAGTGGGATCATGTCATTTCATAGCAGGATTGCAATGAACTCGAGTCATTGTGTTTTGGAAAGGATGATCATTATACATCAAGGGATGGCGAATGCAGGGCTCGATCCTCCCTCTCTGATTATGAGTCTAGTGAATCTCAGTACCTACACCTCAAGTCAACACATGGGCTCAGGATTTCAAAGGATGATTAGCTTCAGGTTATGATCACAGATCTGGTAAGGGTGCAACCAACTTGGGTTCTCATCTATAAATTCCATATGCAGTGTTTGACGAGTGTTAGAAATAATTGCTCTGAGCTTCTTGTTCAACAATGTTGGGTATTGCATTGTATCTCCATGCACACTCTATCTCTCCTCCTCCCTCTTCTTTCTTTCATTTCCATGGCACCCCGACGAAGAAGGCTTGGTCACCCTATTGCTACCCCTTCCTACATTGTCAGAGCCGCTAAGGCCATAGCCAATTTTTATTCTGCCTATGTCGTCGATGACGCTTATACAACCATGGATGCCCTAGAAGTGGAAGCTCATCTTGTCCATGACTTCAAAGAAGCTGATGAAGTCGAAGTCGAACTATGGGGTATAGTTCCAGATGTGGGCTACACCCATTCCAAAAACTCAATTTTCTTCAGAACTATTGAACTCTATTAGCACACTAAGACTCTTGTATCCTTGGAGTTGCTACCTAAAGATGAGGATTTCAGGAAACTCAAGAGCATAATGGAATCCCTTGAAATCCAAAATGCTTACACCTCAGAAATCCTCACTTGGATGGCCAATCGGCTTGGTGGGACCTTCTCTCCCCTAGATAGGCATTACTCAGGCCAGGAATCCTCGAATTTTGTTGCTCAAAGGACTACCTATATTGTTTCTCACCCACAGGTTTCTCAAGATCACTGATGATAGATGTTTTAGTTCCAGTTTCTCTTTTGGTCTATGTTATCTTGAAGGTTGCAGGCTAGTTACAGTTAAACAATTGTATAAGCATGTTCAAACAATTTTTTATTTTCCAAGATTTAAGACATATGAACAGCTTTTGGCCTGGTTTCCCCATTGAAATGGGTTCTTTAGGTTTCCCAGAGACTGTCATGGTCTCTTGGAGCTGGCTTTAATATGCTCTCTTGTATATTTTCTCAATAGTTAACACAATATATACTTACCAACAACAAAAAAATAATCAACTTTTTTCTTTTCTTTTAGGCTAATATGTTTTTTAAGTGTTCATTATACAAAGTGAATTGATATTATGGTTGGTTGAGATTCTAGCAACGGTCTAAACAAATCTCAAAATCTTGTAACTTTGTGTGGGGTAGTATAATCACAACTAATATATGTATATTTTTTTAAATATATTTATCATATCTTTGATTATTTTTTTTTGGATAGGGATAAGGAGGTTTTAATGATAATTTGTATCATGTGAAGCATTAACGTGTCCATAAGGACACTTTCATAAAATTTTAAAGATACATGTTAATACGAGTAAGTTAATAAGTGGACAAACTCAACCATTTTCCCATCGAAATTCTTCCCAAATTCAGAACAATTTTTCTCAAAAGTTATATTTCAACATGATTGAAAGGAACTTTGTCATTATGGATTTTGAACCATTTAAAGAAGACCTAGATCGTCGTAATTTCAAAAAATATCAGTGGAATAGGACAAAACTTTGCATAGGGTCACCATAAAGGTTGAATTTGTCCACCTTTTAACTTACTCCAAATCAATGTACTCATATATTGATTTCATACAAATTAAAAAATATTAAACAATTAATAATAATAGTAACTCATTCTTTGTTGGTTAAATATATTAAAATATACTCGATAGGAGGATGACGCTTTGTGGTTAGGTTTGCATTTGGTCAAGGGGGCTAGGTTTTCCGTAGAAAATCCCTAGCCCCTGGGTCTCCCTTCCCTGTCGTTGTTTTCCTCTGCTCCATGTACCCTCCTTTCTCTTCCCTCGATCTTAGTAGATTCATGACCCTCCCTCGTCCTCGCTTTCCCCTCCACCTTTTCCCTCTTCCCCCAAGTCACGTCAGATGGATAACCCCCCAGACGACCTCAAGCCCCTGGATTACTCAACATATTTGTTCACAGCCTCAGAGATCTAGACGTCCTTTTCTCTCGACCACCCATGTCACCTTTATGTTTCTCCCCCATCACTTTCTCTCCTGCCTGACGGTTTTTCGGGCTCCTTTTCTACACCTGTCCCGCCTGAATCCTCGAATTTTCAGTATCCCTCCTTATCTTCTCCTTATTTCCCCTCTCCCAACAATGATGAACTCGTACCCCCCCCCCATCCTCCCTTGTACTAATTGTTCCCCTCCTCGACAAGTCTACCCTTCCTCTCCCCTAGACAATGTTTCACTTTCACCAATTTCTACCTTCTCCTTTTCACTAGGTTTTTTTACGCACAACGGCAGGTGGTTTCCATGAAAAGAGGGTTTGTTATCTCTCTTACATTAGATTTGTTCGTGTCAGGAACGGCTTGGCCAGCTTTCCCTAATTCCAAGAAAGCCTCATTTGGAATGGACCCTCCATGAAAGTCATCATGGTTAGAGGATCCAAGCCATTTAACTCTTGTCAGAAATAATTGGATTCCCCTAAACGAAGATCTCCCTTAATATCTCCTAATTAAATTCCTGGAAAACCTCAAAAGAGTCAAGAAGGAAATGATTGCTTGGAGAAATGAAACAAAATTACAAGAAAATCAAGCCATTCTAGAAATAGAACACAAGCTTAAAGATTGGGCGAAGGAAGAGATGGACTCAAACTTTTATGAAGATCAAAAATAAAAAATTCTCTTGCTAGAAAAGAAAAAGAAAGAGATTTTTAGCTCCAGAGAAATAGAGTGGAGGTTGAAAAGCAGAGCTCTTTGGCTCCAAGTAGGGGATGATAACACACAGTTTTTCTACCACATGGAAAATGGTAGGAAACAAAAAAATACGATTTGGGAAATCCAAAGGAACGATGGAACAATGGCCACTAGTTTTGAAGACATTGTAGCTACAAGAACTTCTCATTTCAAAAATCTATTCAAGGTAGAGCAAAGATAAACAACTGAATCCATTTTAAAGGTGGTGAGTATTTTTCCCAGTTTTGTGGATCAGAACCAAAATGAATCTCTAATGGAAGAATTCATAGAAGAAGAACTCTAGAGAACATTACACAGTTTCCAGAAGGACAAAATTCTGGGGCCAAATGGACTCCTAGTAGAATTTTACTCTGGAACCTTTGAAATTCTTGGACAAGATCTCCTCAAAACCATAGAATATTATCGCACCATTGGCCAATTTTTAGCATCCTTCAATTCCACTTTCATTGCCCTCATCCCAAAGTCTGATAATCCATAATCATTCAATCAGTTCTAGCCCATCCCCCTTTAAAACATCATCTACAAAATTATCACCAAAATCATTGCAAATCGCCTAAAGAGATTCTTGCTGACAACATTTTCGGGGAACAATTTGGATTTTTAAGAGGAAGACAAATCCACCAAGCCATATGGATTGCCAAAGAAGGCTTACACTCAATCCACTCAGGAAGGCAAAAGGTTGTCATCTACAAAGTTGACTTGGCCAAAGATTTTGATCGAGTAAGTTGGCTATATATCAGGTTACTCCTCATCCATTTGGGATTCTCTCACTCCTTTGTTCTATGTGTACTTACCTGCATCTCTCCCACTTCCTTTGCTCTCCTTATTAATGGCTCAACCTCCCCATTATTCAAAGCAGAAAGAGGACTCATGAAGAGATTCCTTCTCTCTCCTCTACTTTTTCTCCTTAATCCAAAAAGGATCCAGAGAAGGTTAAGAACAACTCAGAATGCACAGAAGCAACTTAGAACGCTCAGAATGGCTTCAACAAACAGCAAAAGCGTAAAAATTCAAAGTTCCCAAAACTTAGTCAACACAAATTTGCACTTGACCAAAGTCAACACAAATTCGCACTACCAACCAACCATATAATGTTGCTTGTTTGTAATGTGATACGAATTATATTTAAGGTTAAATTTTGAACTAAGACACCAAAGGGAGGGGCTCTACCTTTGGCCCAACACCTATTCACATTCTCTAGCGCCATACAACCATGGTATTTCGCCCACTTAGGGGCTTAACCCAACGGACCACTATATTTATCATATGTCTGCCACTATATTTAACCTTTCCTCCATTTAAGTGGTCGCCCGCCAGATTTAGCGGAGCATGCCCATATTAGTTGTAACCATATTCCAAAAAGGGGAGACCCTTGGGATTCGACCCCGAGACCTCCACCAACTAAGTTATTAACTTAGCCTCTGCTAACCGCTTCGCCAACGAATTCATTTATGCCTAACCGCCCACACAATAATATATAAGGAGACCTCTAGTTCAGAGTTCAGAGTGCATTTGACACACAAAAGCACAAGAGAGGTAGGCGGAGCGCATCCGTACAGTACGGATTTTTGCATAGTTTTTGAGGTTGGGCATGGATTTTGAGATCTGTCCAGTCATTTATTGTAGGAGCAGTGACACGGAAACTGAGGCAGGGGTGTCTTGGGGGCCTGAAAGTGTTCAACTCAGATTAAGGCATGGAGACAATCATTTTTAGGTAAAATGATGCCACGAACGCAATAGTGGTGTTAGTTTTCTGATCCGAGCAAAGCTTATGTGGCTTAACTCTAGAATGAGGTATACTTATTTATTTTGCCCAATTCTTTTGTGGAGTTAATAAAAAGACCTACCCATTTGAGAGCAGGACCCGTAGACGTAGTCCACCAGGGACGAACTCCATTATCAATTTCTTTGTGTTCATATTGCATGATTATGTCTCTTTCCTTTTGAACTTTTCCTTCTTTATGGTGTACTTTTGTTTATGCTCATTTAATACAGTATTTTAATAAGTCACCTGATGAAAATATCTCGGATCATGTTGATATCAGAGCAGTCGTCTTTGACTTGAATTGTTGAGTATGAATGCTTACTAGGGCCAAGAATAAGTAGGTGAAGGGACTCTTAAGACTTTCAATCCCGAAGTTGGTCATGCATCCCGAAGGAAGAAGATGGTAGAAGAGGACAAGCGTGATAACACGAGAAAAAATTTCACATGGTCTTTTATCGCATGTCAGAAATGGTCGAACGAATGTATGGAGATTACGAGAAGAGGATGAAGAAGAAAGGGAAGAAAAAGGAAGCACCACCCGATGATGATGCTTCGGTAAATCAAGGGGCTGGAGGAGATCCTCCTGAGCCTCCATCTTCTCCTTCAAGTTCTATTTCTTCTTCCTCTGAGCATTCTCATCACTCTCATCATTCTAACCATAAAGCCTCTTTTAAGAAACCATTATTAAAGCTTGATGTAAAGTTTGTTTTACCTATGTTTAATGGAGATGTTAATTCTGAAAAGTTAGACAATTGGATCCGACAGGTTGAAGTATATTGGTGTGTTCAGCATCTTGACGAAGAGGAAGTTAAAGTGCAACTGGATTCTCTTTGGTTGGAAGGCACCACTCTCATATGGTGGGACAGCAAGCTACATGACAGAAGTAAGTGTGGTAATCTTCTTTCCTCGTGGTCAGATTTTAAAACAAAGATAAGGAAGCAGTTCTATCCATTAGGGTATTTACATAAAGCAATGATGGAATGGAAAATTTTGAGACAAAGTAGAGGTCAGACTGTACAAAGTTTCACAGAGGAATTTAGGAAGAGAGCACTTGCAGTAAACATTCCTTTAGATTCCTATGAAACGTTAATGAAGTATATTGGTGCACTTCACAGTTATATTCGTCATACTTTACTATTGTTTAACCCCACCAGTCTTGACGAAGTTTGTGTGCAAGCCACTCAACTTGAAAACAGGGGTAAGAATGGACAAGAGGAAAATCCATTCAAGCACTCTAAAAACCATTTCAACGGAAAAGGAAATGGGAAGGACAAGAGAACAGTTATAGCAAAGAAGGAAGAAGGAAAACCCTCTTCCATCCATTCCGAGAAAAGTGGTCATGATAGCGAACATTGTTGGAAACTACATCCAAAGTTAAGGCCAAAGCAGTTTGGAGGCAAAGGGAAGCCAAAGACCATTAGTACAGTGAAACATGATCTTGGCTCTGATTCAGGTGACGAAGAAAGGATTGCAGCAGTTGGGATGCAAGTTAAAGATTCCTTTTATGCATGTTCAAGTTCTTTAAATGAATCACATGATGATGATAAAAGGAGAAGTGCACTATTCCACATAAGAGTTGTATCGAAACATACG
>JASDQU010334935.1:0-12637 GCA_032191745.1 Picea mariana
AAAAATACTCATTATAAGTTTTTTATCATGGAGGAGGAGGTAACCTGTGTAGTTTTGAAGGATCACAAGAAACAAGATCATCTCACTAGATAATAATGATGTTTAATTTAATGATAATAAGAACTTAAGATTGGGTCAATTCCAATTTTGTATAATTAGTTAGTTAAGTTTTTCAATAAGTCTTTATCAACACAATTAGTGCGAGCAAATTTAGGATGATTAGTTAGTTTGAACTATTAGTGGAAATTTAGGATCATTGGTTGGTGAAGTATTAATAAAATTTAGAATGCTAAAGTGGATGCTTTATGCATTTTTGTACAAGAGCCCATAGCAAATTATGAAGGTGTTAGTAAAATTTGTATCTCTTAATAGTGACACAATTTATTTCTATTTGTTGTGAATTTTCAAAACACACATAAGATTATGGTATTTTTAACTGTAATGTGTGACCACCAAGTGTGATTAGTATCTATACGCTAAACTATGTAGACATTCATCTCATTCTCTAGCATTTTTAAATCCTCCTCCGTCCACACCTTGAGAAAACGATTTCTCTAATATTGCATTTTGTTTGTTGAAAAATGAGGACCTCTCAACAAGATTTATGTTCAAATAGTTGAGTTGGTGCCTATCCTTCCAATAGTTTCAAATAATAAATCCTAGTAAAATTGTCCATACTTGATTTGTTATTAGTCCCTATCATAGGCATAGAGGGACTATAGCGATCGATAAATCGTTGACTTCATATCAGTCTATCCTTTGACCACAAATATTTCCTTATTATCTATTGTTGGAACCAGGGAACTAAAAACATCGTTTTTTATATAAAAAAAAAGTACTATATTTGTCATGATATGATTGGACAAGGGATTGGAGGTCTTATTGCCGGCTTCGTTATTCCCAATGTTATATATGTTGGCATATCCAAAGTATTTGATCGTATATGGCCTTTTTTGAATCATATATTTTGTTATGCATTTGTTGATGGTGGATTAATGCTAGCATTAATCCGAATGTTTGGTTTAGCATTTTATGCTAGGTAAATTTATGGCAATGTTTGATATGGTGGCATATCCAACGTTTGGCTTTCCAAAACATTATGTGGTGTTCGAACTATTGTTACAAAAAATATAATTTTTCCTTTTGGGATACGTCAGAGTCCTGCCACATTGAATGTTTTTCTTAAATGTTTACAGTGCATTTCTGACAGACTTAAATGTTTACCTAACAGGCTTGGTAGTGTTGAATGGTTATTTAATAGGATCGTTACAAGACATTTTCTTCTGTTTTTAAAATTTTTATGCTCCAGCGATGTTGTTGGTTCGGTGGTCCATGCTTGCTTTTTGCATGCCATTGATTTCTTATTTGCATGTTGTCGTTGTTCTTGCTTGCCTATTCGTGTTGTTGTAGTTTGGATGTTTGGGTTTCTGCAATCGCGATTGGAACAACATCGTTCCTGGGGGGGTGTTGTTGCTTGCTTCTTTCTTCGTTGTATGATGTTTATTGTTGCTTGATTCGACTTTGCAGGGTACCGGTCCTGCACCTGCAGTTGGGTCTTTTAGTTCTTCTTAGCTGGGTTCTTATTTGGTGCTTGTTCTTTCTTGGCCAAGGTTTGCAAATGTTGGGATGTTGCATATGCGGTTGGATCTTTGGTCACATTTTGTTTTGCACTGCAGTTTACATAGAATACTACTAAGATAAAATAACAGACTAAAGAATTGTAGGCGGTGTAAATTGCATCTGTTACGCGTTGAAGCAAAGTTTGTTGGCCTCAAAATATATTTCACGGTTGTTGATGATTTTTACATGGATTTTGTGTTACTATGGTTTTATAGTTATGACAATGGTTTTTGTTGTGTGGGAGATATAGTTGTTCTCTCCCTTTTACTTTCCTATTGTAAACTACATTTGACTCTAGTTTTTCGCGTTTATGTGGTCATTCCGAGCGACCGTCGTTCGGTTGCATAGCTGGCCACTTTTATGGACGCAGCTTCGCGAATAGGTTATATCGGACTATGACAGGTCGTGTTCGATGTATACATTAGCTTTCCCAAATTAGTTTTCTTTAAAATAATCATGGGCAAAAGAGAATGCAATTTATGAAATTATAGGTTTCCTGGACCGTGGAGCCTTCATCCCATACTTAGCCAATTTTTGCATCGCGGGTTGACAGGGTAGGCGGCTGAAAATTGACAATCGGAGAGTTCCGCGATATACAAATTGAAAATTGGTCAGCAACGATAGTTTCGCGATCATTTTGACCGACCGTAGTTGGGTTCCATACTTAGCCAGTATTATGGACGCGCCTTCGCGGATAGGTTGTATCGAACTATGGTGTATACATTAGCATTTCCAAATTAGTTTTCTTTAACAATAGGGCTCCTGGACATAAAACATTGAAATTTATCAAATTATAGGTTTCCTGGACAACATAGATTAAACATAGGAAATATGTAATTTTATAGAGTAGATATATACAGCCTGCACGGAGTCGTCAACCCATATTTAATCATTTTTTGCATTGCGTGTTGTCAGGGTAGGCAGCTGAAAATTGACAATTGGAGACTTCAGTGATATAGAAATTGACAATCGGACTTGCCGACTATTTGAATTTGACGGCCATTATGTCCAAAAAGTTTAACATTGTCGAAATAGTTTACTTTACGTGCGTTTTACATACCCTGGTGGACAAAAAACACAAAAAAAAACAGTGAGCATTTTTTGGATCGCGGGTTCTTAGGATGGCGGGCTCTAGGTTCGATCCTTGTTGTTCTGTGTCCTACAAATAGCACAGACAGTTTCCCGATATAAAAAATGAAAATCGGGCTTGCGCACTATTTGAATTTCAAGGGCTCTTGCAAAACAACTATCATTCTCAAATTACTTTTCTTTGTGTATGTTTTACATACGCTCGTGAACAAAAATAGAACAATAGTACTAACGTCTGTTACATAGGGCTCCATCCTCGCTACCTTCTGCGCTTCCCAATACATATTAAATATGCTTTGAAAAGTTAGAACTGAGCAGACAGGTTCGAAAAGATGGGATTTAATAATTTGAAAGCTCGAGGACATCTCCAATTAAAATGAATAGACAGGCAAATATTATGGCATCTGGTAATTTGTTTTTGCCTGCATTTTAAATTTGCGAAATTATTATTATTATTTTTCCTTGTGCAGTTTTAGTTTTCTTCAAAGCTTCAGCATAGTTCACAAATGTGTCGATGACAGAGACCTTGATGTCATGTCCCTCTTTAATATTATGCATTTCAAAATGATGGGATTTAATAACTAGAGGACATCTCCCATTAAAATGAATAGACAAACGAATATTATGGGATCTGGTAATTTCTTTTTGCCTGCATTTTGAATTTGCGAAATACTTTTTATTTTATTTTTTTCTTTTGAAGTTTTAATTTTCTTAAAAGATTCGGCAAAGTTCACGAACGTGTCACCCACAGAGGCCTTGACGTCATTTCCCTCTTTAATATTGTGCATATCTTAGATGTCAGATTTTAGAACCTGCTCGGATATGGGAATTTTAATACGTGCTGGTAGTCACTATTGAGCGTACATATTCAAAAAGATTGGCATTAATAAGTGAAAATATAGAGAACATATGTCATTAAAATGAATCAACACAAAATCTACGACAGACCATCCAGCCTTGCTTTTAAATACTTATTTCCATTTCTCTCTATGATCAAAGAGTTGCGCTTTAGGGTGCCTTCGTTCTATTGTTCCTGATCATGCACATGTAAGACAACTTATAGATGTGATTGACGAGAAGATGAAAGAATAGAGCCTGGTTTTATGTGACGTGAGCTTTGAGTAAAAAACAAACTCTGTTATACAAAGAGAAACTCAAAGAGGATGAAAACAATAGAACAAGTATGTTCTGGTTGGTGTTCTCCCTGTGTTCGATGCTTTGGTTCATTGAAAATGCTGGCTAGAGATTTGTTGGTTGAACTTTTTTGTTTTATTGTTGGGAATTGTAATGGATTTTGAGGTCGAGTGCAAAATAGTTCTTCGTTTAAGTATATAGCTTCTTCCAACAACACTGATTTGGAAACTGTATCGAGTTGTATAGATTGCACAAGTATTTGTCTACCTCGGAGGCGGGTAGCAGAAATTGTATGGGTGGATAAAATGACATATTATCACTGCAAAAGTTTCTATTTCATAGTATGATGACCTGCATGTGGGTCTGGTAGCCGACTTGATAAAAATCTATGTTCTTTGTGAAAGTTTGTTCGGTTTCCTCTGGATGTAGTTGTAGACTCTACATATTTGGCGTCACCTCTGAACATTCCAGACCTTTCTGTGGGCCGCCATATTTCCATGGCTATGAAGAAAGATACATCATGATGCCATCTGCAGCATTTGATACACTTTCCAAACCTGTTCTGGTGCATTCTGCAGCATTTGATGCACTTGTCACACCTCTACTGCCCGAAGAAGTTATGTACCTCAACAGAATTTCTTTTTGCATCTGGGTTGGACGTTCCTTCCAATTTACTGTAATAAAGCAAAGAAGTTCCACATATAAATCCTCAGGTAGGCTTCTCAACCAAACAGACGATCAAATATAGGGAGAATACCAGTCACTATGTACTTGAATTATTTTTCGTTGCTTTAGTTGTTGTGACATAGAACGACTCCTTCCACTTTGAAATCGGCCTGAATGGCATTTGTAAGTTGTCTCGAATGTAAAGGGTCAGGAACATTACAAGCAAATCACCTTAAACCCCAACTTTTTGACAGCAGAGGGAAATTAATACTTGACAAAGAATGGAATGTTGAATAAATAGGCATTGCAAGTAGGCCATATCTGGAAGAGAGAAGATATTCAAAAAAGTGGGATAGATGTACTTGGCAGCATCGATTAAGTACAAAACTGTGAAGAAGCTTCATTAATGTACATATTTTAAATTGGTCGACGGTAAGCGAAATCGCAATCGTTGTCGAAAATAGCCTCGGTTGTATTTTGTAACCCACCTTATTTGAATATAGAATAATTTCGGTTTATTTTTTAACAGTATTTTCCAATTTATGGTATTTGTTTTAATTGTATTTTCTACCTTCTTCCCCTGTGTGGTTAAACATGAAACACAAGGTTTTGTTTCTGCTACCTAGTACTTCAATCTAAATAAAACCTGGCATGTTCTTTGTTTACATTTTACATGTAAGAATAATTTTTCATAGGCCATAATTATGTGGTGGCGGCCCTATATTTAAAGAAAGAAATTGGAGGACTCGTCCTGCTCCCATTCTTCGAGTTCCAGGAATAGAAGTAATAATGAGTAACGACAAGGTGGTTGAATTGTTGACGCAATGTTCCTGTGAAGTTCGTTGGATATATTGCAGCTTCTTCTATTTGATAATATCCGTGCATATACACTAATATCAGTAGTATTGGAATNATGTCCATTGTTCTGTCATATACATCTTCCAGCCTAAGAACTTTCGTAATTTGCAATTTATACTTTAATTACTTAAAAGTCACAACAAATTTTGATTGCATTTAATTTAATTTAGATATTGATGTTTATGGAGAATCGGCGTTTGTTGATCTCATTGCAACGAATACAAGATGAATAGATGATAAGGAGTTTATGTCGTTGAGACCACAATGCAAATTCATGTTTCTTGTTGCGCTATGTACATGTTGCAGTCAAAATTTTTGAGGTTCCAGCGAAATTTGCAAGCCCAAAAACATCTTGCAGATTGGGAGATCATTTGTATTTGAAACAACCAATCCATTAATATATATTACTATGAATATTATTCAGATAAATATGAAAACTTTGTTCATTGATAGATGCTAGTATGAAAAATATTGAAATAGATATCATAACTTTGTCTTGACCAATACTTGCCCAGTTATCTGGGCACAAGGCCCCGAGTTCGCGATAACCAACACCTATGTCCCCTATTTTTCCATATACATGTTGCAGCGAAACAACGTTAGTGATTTGTTCCTTTCCATACTTGGCCAATTTTATTCTTACCGCTGCGGGGCCGACGCTTGCAAACTCAGCTGCTTATCGTTCCGCAATATACATCTTGCACTGAAAAGATCGGTGATCTACAATTTCACCGCGGTTTCCTCGTACACATTTACTTCGTTCAAAGTATCTGTTGTTTCTTTCCATCCCTAGCAACTTCGCATCCTTCCTGATATACATCAACAATGATCTTACTAGTGACAAGTGGACAAAGTGGTACGAAAGATACCTCTGTCATCTGCAATTCATGCTTTAACATCTTCATCTATATCCTCGCACAACGGATCCTATCGAGCGTTGTTCCTTTCCATACTTAGCCAATTTTATGCCCGCCCCTGCGGGGTCGGTGCTTGCGAACCCTGATGTTCTTCTGCGAGATACTTAGTTCTTTTTCCCTTCTCTTGTTCCTATATATTATCTACAATTCCATTGCCAACACCTCCGTCCTTTTTCCCTTATTTTATTCCCACGTATTATGGGACTATAAAATATGGACATGATATTCTATAAAGCACACACAAATTCTGCATTCCATACCTAGCAACATTTTCGATCGCGGGTTCTCGGGCGTGCAGGCGAGCTAAAAAATGGGGCTCCATTTTTTTGTAGCCTACAAATAACACCCAAAATTCCGCGATATACAAATTGACAAGAGAATCTGTGCGGACTGGTTGAGTCAACATTGCACTTCTATTGTTTTGTGTCCTCTAAACAACACTCCCAGTTCCGCGATATAGAAATTGACACACAGAATGCAGAAATGGCGGAGTGCAGATTGCCATTATTTACGGATGCCAATCCCTGTGAAGTATCTAACAGTATCTAAAATTTTATTTAGAATACTAAATTAGCACTTATTCGTGACAACTGGACACAGAGGTACGAAACAGTTGGAATTGCAGTCTCCGCAATACACAAATTGACTACCGGACATCGTCCGCTCTTCCGTCTTACAGATTATGCATCCAAATGTTCGGAGCAATACAATTAGAAGGTCTGGGCCTCTCCTCCTCTTTGGATACCTTCTCAGCCTGTTTTGGATCCTCCTTTTGGCAGGTTCACGAAATATGCAACTCCAACATTGGCGGTTTGGCATATCTTTATTTCCATCTATACAATCAGACGACAAATCCGACTGACCGCTATTGCTTTCGATACTTGGCCAATTTTATGTCCACAATTGCCGCGTTGGGACCAATTTCAGTTCCATCTATATCCTCGCATTGAGAATTGAACCGGAAGTTGTTCCTTTTCATACCTACTGACATTTCTGATCACGGGTTCTCGGGCGAGCGGGCTCAAAATTGGCCCTCCATTGTTGTGTGTGTTACAAATAGAACCCAAAATTCCGCAATATACAAATTGAGAACCGAAGCTGCGGACTAGTTGACTCGACATTGCACTTCTATTGTTCTGTGTCCTCCAAATAGTCCTTCAAGTTCTGCGATATACAAATTCACACACGGAATGCAAGGCTAGCGGAGTGGAGATTGCCATTGTTTACGGATACTAATCCCTATGAAGTATTTAACAGAATATAAAATATTATTTTCAATACTAAATTACCTCTTAGTACTGACAACTAGACACAGGTGCGGGTTCCGACATCATCCGCTCTTCCGTGTTACAAATTATGCATTCAAATTATTTACTCTGGTCCTCTGCAATATACAAATTGACTACCAAGTTCACATCTTGTATTCAAAATTTCCCTGATCTACAATTTCACCGCCGACTCCTTTCTCCTTTTTCCCTTTTCTTCTTCCCCTGTATTATGGCTCTCATTATCTCCATGTATATAATCACACCTTAGGCAATTTTATGTCGACGGTTGTTGGGTTGGCAATCTACAATTCTATCGCGTGCTCCTCGAACTTGCAAGCTTCACTATACCACGGTTGACAAATGTGCTTCCTAATATACATTTGCTATGCTCTTACTAATGACTCTTACAAGTGAGAGTTGCACATAGCGATACGAAATAGTTCGCATCCAGACATTCACAACATAGAAATTGACTACCGGGTTCCGACATCGTCCCCTCTTCCATGTTATAGATTGTGCATTCAAATGTTTTGAATAATACAATTTGACCATCTAGACCTCTGACCCTATTTTGGATCCTCCTGTTCACGGATTCACGAAATCTCAAATTCTTAGTCAGTGTTTCAGGTTAGCGCATTCGAAGTCTGTTGCTTCTTCTTCCCTGATATGCATATTGCACTCAAAATTTCCATGATTTACATTTCCACCGCGGACTCGTTGGTATTTTTTCCCTTTTCTTCTTCCCTTGTATTATCTCTTTGTGGTTATATACATAGTCGTCTTTCTATAAACACAGGTTCCAGCGTTGTCGGGTTGAGATATCTTTATCTCCATCTATATAATCACACGACTCCTCCGACCGACCGCTATTTCTCTCCATACTTAGCCAATTTTATCACCACATTTGGCGGGTTACGCGTATTGCAATCAAAAAGTTCCAAGACATACAATTTGACCCTGGCGCCCTCACCTTCAACAATTGTACCTTGCAACCCTATTTTGTAGCAGTTTTTTTCCCCTGCTCACGACCTCCGTACTTTCTTTCTATGCAATTAGAAACCTTTGATGCTAACAGGTCACCATGTAGGAACCATCAACATTGTCATTAATGGGAGAAAAACTCGAGGAGATATCCCATTATTACGCATTAAACCAAGATGTGCGGAAACTTATTTTGTCCCTTCCGATTCTTCATCTCCAACATGCGTCGTCGTGTTGGGCCGCTCAAGAAATCTGCAATGCTTAATCGCTCATTGCAATATCCACCATGTTCACATTTCTATATATGCAATTAGTAGTGTTTAATGTTAACAACGCATCATGCAACAGCCATCCAGATTGTCATTAATCAATGAAAGTCTCGAGGAAATCTCCCATTCACATGCTTTCGACCAAAATTTGCACAAGTTATATTAGCCCTTCCAACCTTTCATCGTTCATCATCTGGAACAAATAAATGTCTTTGTAGACCTATGGAAGCGGGTCGACAGCAATTTTGTGGAGATACAGTAAATATGTTCACAGAAGAGGACCAAAGGTTCCAGTGGTCCAGGTCATACTTTTACTATTCATCTCGTTCCGCCCAGAACGAAGTGATTTGGACCTCAGGAATCGCTCATGCAAGTTGCGTCCTTGAGGTTTTTGACTGTAAGGAGGTGGTCTCTTGGTGCACCGAAAAATATATTCTAGGCCAAAGAATTATTCCACTGCATGACCATTCTCTTGTTTCTTTGTCACCTCAGCTCTTCCACGATATGTTGAAATTGCCGAAACCAACATTAATGTTCAGAGGACAAGACCGTAAGCAATTTCTATAAAAACATCATAACGGGTTGGACATTTTAGCCGACTTCCTCGAAGACCCAACAACAGTTCCTGAAGATATCACAAGGCTCCAGGTAAGTTCCTTTAGAAATCCATTCCGGGAAATTTCTTGGTTGTTTACAAGAATAACGGGACAGGCATCCACAGCAAGCATTTACCATATAATTATTTATAGTTTGTATTTCACAGTCAAGGAACAATACATTTTCGATTGGGGAAAGCTAATATCCATTGAACTCTGTTCCCAGTTGTCACGATTCAAAGAATCGAATAAATTTTATATGCCATCCTACTTGATTTTCACAATTGTGTATTGTTGTCCGTTTCCAAAACTTTCTCTTTCCAATAAAATAAACTGTGGATTCGACCCAGTAACATTCTGGCACGACGCCCTGTGGAGACACAAGGCCTCCCATTGTTTTTATGAAGTTTTTAATGGCTTTGTCTCAATTTTCAAAGATTTACTGTTAGGCAAGGATGCTCCGTGGATGTCTGGCCACGCAAGCAAGTTTTTGAACAAGAAGGGCACACTTGAGAAAAAGGAAAATCACAGTCTCCTCATGGTCTTTGGATCTAAAGAAAATCCTACCTTCCTTCCATGCCACATCACGGACAAGATATTTGTTGCAGAAATAACAAGGAAATACAACCACTGGTTGCATTTTTTCCATGACAAGAAAAAAAAACAGTTCATTCCTCTGCCCTGGAAAGTCGGAGACTTTGTGTGCAGAAACATCAACAAGATTAATGAGTTTGCCGCCCATTTCAAGAAATTGAACCTAACGTACGCTTAAAGGCTAAAAGGGTTCAACCCTAATGGAATTTTTGGAGAACATTTACTGGTTGTTGGCTTTAACACCTCTTTTTTCCATAAACACCTGACCCAAGACAGGGACAGTGTCGACAACAATCCTACTTCTGCCCATTGCGACGTAGAGACATTGCAAAGCGCAACTGAATTGTACAGAAAACATGGTAAAGTATCCGGTGAGAAGAGTACCCAGTCCCCCGCCAGCACTCCCAAGAGCACGACACCATGGAGCATCGCTTCAACGGTCCATCCCAATAAGAAAGCAACCCAGAAATCTTCGAACGGATGAGGAGATAAGAACCCTCCTCGCATAAATATTGATAGTTCTCACAAAGTTCCACTGACGAAGAAGAGAAAAAACAATGCAGGCCACGCGGAGGAACCCGAAATTGACAGTGGAAAACTGCAAATTGAAATTGAAGCTGAGCAGATGAAAAAATTGGGTCGTCCGCGGTGGACATATCTGACACCGAATTTTTTGACATAGATGAATCCTTCGTAATCCAGAGCACTATTTTTGATAGCCAATCTAAAAGTATGGTCATTGAAAAGAGAGATGTAACAAACAGGAAAGGCAAATCTCGAACAGAGATTGACATTAGCCAAATGACCCCGTCCAAAATCTGCTCGTTTCACCAGGTAACCGGTGACGTTCTTCGTGATTCCATTGGAGGAATGGAGATGGATTATGCCAATCTGAAACATCGCCTCAACGAATTTGAACAGGCTTTCATTACAACACCAAAATTTGCTAGTCCTTTGGAAAAAATTGTGCCTTCTACCACTGTAGCAAAGATGAAAGTATCCTCTACCCTCCTTGCATGCTCCAGAGCCCTTATAGAGAAGAGAATCAACAAAAGAATGCAGCTAGTTACTAAACCCTGAGAAAAATCACAAAATTTAGTTTCCTTCGGAAAGAAGGCCAATGATTTGCTTGAACATTTGGATGCAAAATTAAAAAATGAATAGCTTTTCTATCATCAGGTGTTGGACCGTTTTGCCAACTATGCCCTGAACACATCAGAACTAAAAAGAAGACAGGAGAAACTCCCCTCCCCAAAGCACACCAAAAAATTAAAAGCATGCTGGAAAAAAAAAATTGAGAACCTGCACCTCATTGTCAAATCATGTAAACAAATCATATCAGAAAAGGAAAATTTATTCACAAGCCTGCTCCAGATGGACTTAGCCGGAACTACCAACGAGGTTCAAGATCCAAACTTAATTCTCAAATCCTTGTCAGTCACCAAAGAAGTGTTCCAGGAACAAGTTGATATTTTAAAGGGGTTGTCTTTCAAAAAGTTTTACGGCATACTTGAACATCGTCTAGATGAGCATGAGCATTGGGTATTGGACTATGCCTCACACAATGAAGAAATTGAATAGAGTCTGCATAGTATTTCAATGGATCTAAGGAAATTAGAAGATGACCTTTACGACATAGAGATCCGGGATGAAATCAACACAGCCCCCATGAAAAGCTACATCGAAGAATGGTTCCAACTCAGAATGCAAAGCCTCGTCCAGGAAGGGCAACAACTGATCAACAGGAGTCCATTGCCCATCGACGACGGCAACAAAAACGCATCGGTTTCATAGGAAGTCTATACTACCATCTTGTTTTGTTTATCATTCCAGTTTAAGTCTATGCTGTCATCTTCTTTTCTTTATCAATCCACTTATGTCCTCTTTAAATAGAACACTGTAACCAAAGACTCATAAGTTCCAATTTCTTCTTTTCAGGTCTTCCTCTCTACCATCACACACTTCTTTCAACGTTCCTAATTCTTGTACTTATTTCTTTTTATGGTCCTCGGGAGCCCCAATCCCAGTCTATATGACAAACGCATTTAAATTTTCAAAAACATGTAACAGACATTATTATTTTTTGTTAAATTTCAAAGAAAACTGATTTGAAAATGTCCTTATTGTATACTAAACTTTGGGTTTCCAGGAACCTTCTTGTTTGTTCCAAAGAAAACTAATTCGGATATGCTACATTTCTTGTCTCCTATTGTATGCTAATTTTTGGGTCTTCAACGACGTTGACGGTTTAAATGTTGATGTAATTTCCTGATATATGTAACAACCATTATTTATTTTATAATAAGTTTCTATAGTTCACAAGCCCGCTTCTCAATTTGTATATCGCGGAACTGTCGATGGTTTTTGTAGGGCACGAAACAATAGAGGCCCATTTTTGAAACCGCAACTACGCCTCTCATTTTGTATATCATGGAACAGTCGGTGTTATTTGTAGACCACGGAACATCAGACACCCAATTTTCAGCGCGCCAGCCCGAAAACCCGCGATACAAAAACTGCCTACGTATGCAATGAGGGCTACAAATTTCGTATCTATAAAACTAAAAATCTACTTTATACAAATGCATATTTCGTACGTATAATTTATTTACTAAATATCTACTTTATACAAATACATTGTTCGT
>JASDQU010334938.1:2230-12685 GCA_032191745.1 Picea mariana
ATGCTTCTTAAAATCGCGATGAGCGAAACGCCGAGATGGATTGAGTTGGAGCCACGCGTTCCTCTAGATCTGACAGCTCTGAGCTCTCTCGACGATACTGTGGGCCCGGGTCCTGGACACTCCCGGCACCTCACGCATCAGGAATATGATGGGGCTATTCCTTGCATCTCGAAGTCGCGATGGGTGAAAAGGAGAGGAGCCTAATCACGCGCCAGGTGTCTCCTGAGGAAGAATGGCTGAGGCTGCTTCATGATACTGCGGGCCCGAATCTGGGCGCTTTCGGCACTTTAGGGTTCGGGGTTTTGATATGTGAGATGATGAGGGACTTTCACCCTTCGAACTCCCAAATTCCGATATGCCGACTAGATCTCACACTATGTGTCGTGGGATCGGACGACTCAGATTCATTCTTGGCATATAACCACTTTCTTTGATGCTATACATCGGTCAAGTTGGTAGTCCCGATATCTCGACAACCGTTGATCTGCTCTTAAGGATGAATCTAGGCTATTGACAATGTAATTTCACCCGCCTGCTTGATGGGAAGCCTTAGAATGAGATTTTTCCATGCTGCGCTCGGGCGCTTCTCGTGCAACTTGCAGAACCGAATACTCTTGTGCCTAGGATAAGAAATGTTGCTAACAATATCCAAATAGCTTGGTGACCCATTTTTTTTGATCTGGGGAGGAAATTAGTTGTTCCAGAAAATGCTTGAGCCTTTGATGATTGGTTTTAATTTGGAAGTGTTGGCCCAATATATAAGGACACCATATATCGACAACATGGAGAATAGTCAAAATTTCATTTTCATTGATTGATTGGCCAAAATGGTGCTCCAATTTTTTTTTTTCTGGTGAAGGCCATCGGTCGTCCTTATTGCATGAGAACTACACCAATTCCTTTCCCAGATGCATCACATTCTAGGATAAAATTCTTTTTGAAGTCGGGAAGGGCCAGGACAAGAGTTGTGCACATAGCCTATTTCAAAGCATCGAAGGATTGATCAACTATAGTAGTCCAATTGAAAGCATTCTTTTTAAGGAGAGTAGTGAGAAGTGTTTCAATTTTTCCATAGTTAACAAATTTATGATAATAGCCTAACAAATTTACAATAATAGCATGTTAAACCTAGAGAAAGCCACGCAAAATCTTAAGAGTTTTAGGGAAAGGACAATCCTGCATAGCTTTAGTTTTGTTAGAATCCACTCTAGCACCATCCTTTCCAACAATATGACCCAAACACTCCATGTCTGAGGCTCCAAAGGTGCATTTAGATTGGTTGAGGAAAATTTGGTGCTGAGAAAGGAGATGGAGAACTTGATCCACATGGGAAAGATGGGTTTTCCATGTTTTACTATAAATAAGAATATCATCAAAGAAAACTAAGACAAAATGATGGAGAAAAGGATGAAAGACATGATTCATGAGACTTTGGAAAGTGGAGGGGGCATTACACAGGCCAAAGGGCATGACGAAGAACTCCTAGTGGCCCTCATGAGTTCGAAAGGACGTCTTGGGAATTTCATCCTCTTTCATATGTATCTAGTGGTAACTAGAATGAAGATCAAGTTTAGTAAAGTAGTGAGAACCACTCAATTCATCCAATAGATCATCAATGAAAGGAATGGGAAACTTGTCTTTGATGGTAAGTTTGTTGATAGAAAGAAAGTCGAGACACATGCATCATGTGATTTATTTATTAAGGATCATGACCAAATGAGAAGGATAGGGGCTAGTACTATGGCAGATGACACCTGGGTCAAGAAATTTTTGAACAATTTTCTCAATTTCATTCTTCTGGGAAAAGGGATCATGATACAGGTGGAAATTGGGAGGAAGACTTCCCTGAACTAGAAGAATGGAATGATCATGAACATCGTTGGAATGGGGAAGGCCATGGGAAGTGGAAAAAATAGTGTGGTGTTTGGAAAATATAGATTGGAGGTTAGGATGCACAAATGGTGTCTCAACTACTTGAATAGCATTGAGTTGGGAAATAATTCCATAATGGCATTTTTTTAGGAGATTTTCCATTCAATGGGAATTGACGATCTCAGGGGAGCCTGTTGTGATGCCTTGGAACTTATATTATTGGTCATCCTATTGAAAATGACTGGTCAATTCCTTAAAATTCATGAGGATGGGACTGCGAGTGCATAACCATTAGAAAACTAACACAATGTCAAAACCACCCATGTCTGTAGTGAACATATGAGATTTCAGATTTTACTGACCAATTTGGAGATGCACATTTTCACAATGCCCCCCACATTTCATGGAACCTCCATTGGTAATAATGATTTGAAAATTGTTGACTACATGGATATAACAATGGGTTTCTTGAGAAATGTGTTGATGAATAAAATTATGAGTGATATCACTGTCAATTAGGATGATGACCTTCCAATTTTTAATGTATCCAATTAGCTTGAGGGTTTTGGGAGAAGAGAATCCAGTGAGTGCATTCAAGGAAATGACAGGTTCAACTTCTGGTGGATCATATGGCAGAGTGATAGGATATAGGTTGGGTATCTTGATTTCATGAGAAGCCTCGATCTCATCTTCAACAACATTCTCAGAGATGGCCATGAACAAATTTTGTTCCTTACACTTGTGCCTCCAAAAATATTTTTTATCACAATTATAGCAAAGACCTTTGAGTTGGTGTTCAACCATTTATGCCTGGGTTAATTTTTGGATCTTGAGAAGGGTGGGATGATGGGAAGGAGTGGGAGGGCGAGGGAATGGAGGGAAAGAAGGTTTGTGGTGTTGGGAAAAAATAATATATTGGTCTTCCTTGGCATGTTGAGTAGCTTCCAATCAAGTCTGGGGGCTAGTCATGAGGACTTGGGCTAGGATGTCATCCTTGAGGCCACTAATAAAGTATTCTTGGAAAAAATTATTAGATGTGGCGTTTGTTCTAAAAGATAATTTATCAAATGAAGCTATAAAATCTTCCACTATACCTGAGTGTTTCAATTTCATCAGACGACCCATGGAGTGTGTATCAGTGTCAAAGTGGTCATAAAATTCAGCCAAAAACTAGGTCCAAGACACATATCCTTGGTGTGATTTGTGACGCCATTGCCACCATTTCCAATGTTCAGGGTCCAAACAGATGAAACTGTAATGAAGTTTGGCAAAGTCATCAGTGATGCCAGGCAAGGAGAAGTAGTTCTCCATTTGAGTGACCCAACCAGTGGGATCTGAGCCATCAAATGTTTTCACCTCCACTCATGGAAGACACAGATCATGATGAAAAGGGTTGGACTAAAACTGCTAGGAATTGGAGGAAGAGGTACCTTTAAGGTTAGAATGTTGGTTAGATGAGGAATGGATTCCAGAAATGGACAATTTTTCTAGGACCTTGGCAGCAAATAAGTCAAGCTGAGAATCAAGGTGGGATTGAAGCTAAATGGAAAGGTGGGAATTGATGTCATTGTTCAGTTCCTCTTTCAGGTAGTCCATTTTGGACTCAATGTGGGTAGCTATGTGGTTTTCAAGGTCTTGGTTGCGAGTGTTGGCCATGGTCAGGGGAAAACATAGGAAGAGGTGGGAAAGAAAGGTGGGTGAAAATGGCAGGTGGGTTCACTGTGATAAATATGAAAAGAGGATTCCAATGGAATAGGTCCCAAGTAGGTGTGCCAGAAAAGGGGTCGGGACCACAGGAAAAAAAGGCTAAAAATTTATAGGTATCACTGCGATTAGGATGAAAAGAGGAGTCCAATGGGATAGGTCTCAAATAAGGGTGTGGGCATGCCTTTTTGTTTTTACTCATATGGAGTCATACTCCGATCTGAATAATACTACAATGGTGAAATCGACAAATTATTAACATGAAGAAATGTGTAGGAATTTCGCAACGCGAATGCAGGAGGCAATGTTGCATGATAGTAGATCTTGTCTGTTATGTTTCTGCTTTGTTTCCATCCCAAGGGTTAGGGTGTTTAGGTTTCTATAGAAAATGGTTTTCCATGTGCTATAGCTCTCTAATATACGTGTTGGGTTGAACAATATTACTCGACCCCATATCTCAGTACACCAAATAAAGAGGCTAGATTGTACCCTTAGTCGTACTACCAAATTATCTAGGTACTAGAGATTATCTTCTTGAGTGTTGTTCTTGGTGGCACTATAGAAGTTAGGTGGTCGATTGGTTTATCTACAAAGGGCTTCTTGAGATCTAGGACAATCCGTATACATGTGTTGTCTGATGCACTACCACTCAAAGGGGTACCAACAAGGGTTACAAGGATGGCCAACAATGTGCACTTAAGTAACACTTGTAGTTCCTATGTGTATGCTTCCCCAACCATAGATTTGTGCGTTGAATGAAATATATCTATAGGCTTAATACACCAGAATATGTATCTACCCTAAAAAAGAATAACCCATAATTTTTTGCCAAGGAAAGTGCTCTGATACCAATTGTAAGGTACCAAATATATTATAATAGAAGAAAACATAAATACTGAGGAGAATAACAATGAAATAAAACAATATATGAAACGATAACACCAAAATAATACCTTTATTGATAGGAAACAATGTTTACTTTCCTCTTCGAGGGGGCAACCTCCAACATAACAATGCTTAATTTAAATAATTATCAAGACCAAACTTCTCATGACTCCTACTCTTATTTATACTAATTATATCTTCTAAAGACCATTCTAGAGGAAGATCCTTCTAGAAGTGGAAGCTTTTATTAGGTATTCTTACATTGACTTATTCTAGTTTATTAAATAGGCCTTATTAACTAATATCAACCTTTATCATATGGAAATATACTATTCTATCTATGTGAGGGTTTAGGGAAAATGCAAATATTATGTATAGTTAAAACCAATAAATATAATAATATCACATTAATAAAAAATAAAGAATAAAAACAATAATAAATAGGCATGACTTAAATATTATTTCTATTCAAGTAGGTACTCCTTTGATTATCTTTATATGTGGGTCTATGAATTGTAAAGGTGTCAAATATATTTCAAGAACATTCTATTATAAATGGAGAATACCTTCTCGAAGTGTTTAAAGAGGTTCCCCCTTGAAGTGACTCATTCTCTTATAATTAATTTTTTTATATTCAATTGGATCATAATATTTTGTATTCGAGCGGACGATCCTTGTTTGGTTTTTTCAAACGAGTCATTTTACAATTTTAGCTCCAATTTTTTTGGGGGAATAGTTAGATTGTGAAATTTTGATGGTAAAGAGAAGACATGGCAAAGTATATTATGTCCAAATTTGAAAATTGGAAGTGAAGTATTGGTGACATGGTAATTTGCATGAGTTCATCATCATATCTAGACATAATAAGACAAATGAAACTCGTACAAAGGATTTTGAAGGCTCATCCCTAATACAAGAAGAGCATGAAAAGAGGGAATCAAACATGTCCAAGTTGGAAGAAATAACAGAGAGCCTAAAATCTATGACCATCAAGAAATATGACCATGAAGAAATGAGGGAGGGTCTTGAAAAAATGATAAAAACCCACTTTTATTTTCCTATAGAAGAGGATAAGGAGAATAAAAGAATTGGGTTACAACTATCTGATTATTTATTACTCCAATATCCACATCATTGTGGGTTCAAATCTGAACCAAAGAATTACTTCATTCCAAATATTGATATGAGGAAGTTTGATGGTCATGATCCCATGGCATGGATATGCTATATGGAGAAATTCTTTGAACTACACCAAGTGCCAACCTTACAAAAGGTAACTATGGAATCCTTTTATTTATAACTTAATCAATTTGTGTGGTACCAATGATTGTGATCACAAAAAAGGACTCTATTGTCTCTTGGTTGGTTTTATAGATGAATTGATAGGACAATACATGGATATTAAGAGAAACACCTTATTTATCCAACTAATAAATCTCAAGCAAAGAGGTCTAGTTGCAAAGAAAATCCAACACTTTCAAAAGATGAGTCTAAGAGTGAAGAACATTCCACATGATTATTTTTTGGATCTCTCTATGAGCAATTTGAAAGAGAGCATTCAACATGAAATAATTGGACTAAAATTATTTCAATGTAGCAAGAAGAGTTGAATGTAAAAACATGACTATTAGAAGGGTTGCCACTAACTCCTATAGAGAGGGAAATGTTCCCACTCCTTACCCCACTCAAATTAAAAGGTTGAAACCTCCAGAAATGGATGAAAGAAAGAGAGAAAAGGGACTATGTTTCAATTGTGATAGTAAGTATAGTAAGGGGCATAAGTGTAGTTGTAACACACCCGACCCCTAAGTATCATTTTTAGGGATGGGGATTCATGATTCCTCTTTCTTTAATAATATCGAGATCTCTCTTTCTCATCAAGAGATATCTAACAACTGCCACCCTGCCCAAATTTGAGCTCTGGATTGGAGATTACACCCTTCCTTAGGCGTTAATGGTCAAAGGTCCTGTGGCCCCCACGTAGGTTCATCTCATTTGTACCATACCAAGTTTACATGAAGTCCCAGAGCTCCTTAGCACTCCTATATCTATGGTGTAAATCCATCCACTGTTAAATCCTCCAACGAGAATTCATCCTTGTTCAACATACAGGGTTACGAGAATTCAACATTTGACATTGAACGCCCCTTTTTCTTTCTAAGCACACATCCTTTGAAGTCCTAAAATACTGAAATCCATAAGGATCTTGAAATATTTCCACATGGCTATGGCCTTTGGCCCTTTCGACTCATCTAAAATACTGCACCCCAAACCCCCGGAGTTCCAAATTCTTGGACTCCCGAAGGGTCCACCCTCACATGTGATGGAATATTAAATGTAAATGCAAGGACAGGTGGGTCTTGAGAACTCCACCCCCTAATAGGTCAAGACAATATTTTTCAAGAGGATGAAACGTGGCAAGGAAAAAATGACACATGGCCCCATCAATGGGTGACATGTGTTACGTTCTAATGGGAACATAGGGCCTACGAAAAGAACAAATCAAGGTGACATGTGGCACATCGAATCATGGGTCCATGTCACCATGGGTGATCAACAAACCACATCACTCTAGACTGACATCCTTCCAATGCCCCTTAGATCTCACGGTCGAGGTGCGTTCACGTAGATCCAGAGATCTACGGCCTCTGTTACTTCATAACTTCGATGTTCGAGGAATCCACCATGTAACTTCCTCTTTTCTCCCAGAGTGGTTAGTGCTAGGCTGACCATGGTCTAGATATAATGGTCATGGGAGATACTGATTTCCCTTAGATCAACGACTCATGTTACTTCGCATGTTCAACATTCAAGGGTTCTACCCGCTTAATGCTCCTTTTATCCCATATTAGGACTTCGCTGAAGTTCTACATGCAAATCCTTCCACTAGTGGATCAGACGGTTGGGAGGGTTTCTCCATGGAGTCCCCAGATCAAGGGATCACAAATCTAGATCAAGGGTCCCTTAGTCTCAGTATTAGGCTACTCCTAGAGGGATACTTATCAACCCAAAACCTGTGGCACATGCCTTAGGTTATCGACATCTCTTTGCTCTGGCACAAATCTGCCACACATGGCATCATAGTTGCTCGACATGTGGACCCCCAAGTTCTCCCGATGTTATACGTGTGTCCCCACGATTAGATAGCTGAGAGGTATCCCGAAGGATACAAAGATTGATGACCCCTAATACTTCACAACTCCCACATTCATGGGTTTTGGTGTTATAACACCTCTATTCTCCCAAAGTGGTCAACACCAAACTGACCACGAAAATGATTCATTGGTCAGGGGAGACCCTAAATACCCTAAGATCTATGGATCACGTCACTATGTGATTAATAATATAATTGGGGTTTAGCAAGGGGGAAAATCCCATGTTATGGGTAACTGACCGCCAGCCGCCGGTCATCCATCAAGTTACTGGCTCGAAAGGTCATCTTCGACACATTTGGATGTTGCAGTGTTCATTTGCCCAGAAGTTTTGGTCTCCCATAGTCCCAAACGATTTATCTCCTTTTTAGTGTGGTGAAGGTTTTCTATGGGACTAGTCCTATGAAAATTTTTCAAGCACCAAGGGATACACTCTTTAACTCTTAGCCAAGATTTGGATTAAGGTCTTGAGCATGAACCCATGGTCTCTTGGATAACTGGTTTGAAGGGAGTGCCCTCCAATTCATAGAACTTAGGTTCTAAAATAGGGCTAGGTATTTTCAAACCATCCCAGCGACTAAGCTTGTCACCTTACACCCATACAAATTCAACATCTTACATAAGAGTAATAAGCATTATAACCATTAATTTCACGCGAATCACAATGAATCACAATTAGAGACATTAAAATCATGCATTTCAATCCAAGTGCACAAGGCAAATGAAATACGTATCTATTGTATTCGATCACCAACCAAATGACTATGGGAGTTAACCTTTCCACCCAACCATAGGCTCAGAGGCATTCATTCTTAGCATGTTGGCCACCCCCGTGCCAAGCCATGATATCACTAGGGAACTTTTGCAGTTTCTTAGAGGTTATTTCTCTATCAAAACCTCTGTGAGGTTTATTAGATGCTCCCTCAACATAAAGATCATGACTTTCTGTTAGGTCTTGTTCTCTACAAATTCTCCGAGATCCTCTCTCTTGTTCTTTCCAGTAACCAGAACAACTTATCAAGCTTCCATTTCTTCTTATCTATTGGAGAGCCTCCCATGCTCTTTCTCTTTTCTTCTTCACATACGGGTCACATATTCCTCTACCGGTGTGTCTCCTTCTTGTATTCCTTTATGTGTACTTTTGCAAGGATTTCTCCTCCTCAGGGAGGTTCTGGACTTGTCATGTTCCTTCTGTCACAAGGAAACTCATGTCAGTCTGAGCCTGCAGGAAAAACTGCCCTTTGTGGTACTTTGGGCTGACAATTTTCTATCTCCCCAGCCAAACCCTCCATGCTTCCATTCATTGGGGTAGTTTATTTTTCAACTACCAGTCCTTTTCTCATTAACCGATTTCTCCTTGGGATTAGGATATGGCTTATTATTTCAGCAAGGATAAATTTGGGTCATTTTGACATAATTAACCCTCTCCAGAGTTTCCTCACTCTTTTCCTCTAGTGATATCATGGCTAGTACTTCAAGGCTTCACTCCCGCATCCAGCCATTGGTAATATAAACAATAATACATTTAAATTGTACACATTCCATAGCATGGTAATCATAATTAATGATAAATTACAATCTGGGGGAAATATGGGTGTTACAATCCCCTCCCCTTTAAAAAGGAACACCATCCTTAGTGTTGTTTCTCAGTAACACCTATCATGCCTTTTTCATTCATCTGCTTCAGGAATATTGATCCTCTTTCTTGGTAAGGTCCTTTCCAGTCTCTTGATCTTCGTCACCTACCTTTAATAATCTTGGACAACAAGCATATTAATCACAATTTCATGCAGAAACATTTTATTGTTGTGAAAAATTCAAGAGGAAAATTTCATAATCTAGCACAATACTTATCTATGTAGTTCATGGATTTTGCATCCACATGGCTGTCTTGTTATATTGGCTCACTGCTTTTGCTAGACATACCCATTATGTACATGATCACAATCAATAGTTTATAAGAATTATCAGAGTCTCCTCTCCCTTGCGATCACTCACCTTCCAGGCCCAGGCTCAGACATCCCCTTATTTGTTATACAATCCCTCATGTGATCCATATTTCCTTTCCAAGGATTTCTCGCACATGAAGAGTTATAAAGACTTCATTGAGCCTTACAGTCGAGACATCCCTCAAACTTGCTCAGTCGAGGCATCCCTCCGGCTTGTGTTTCCACATCAAAACATATCCTAAGGCGATCATGGCTTACCACAGGGTTCTCCTATCTCAACAATAGCCTTTTTCATTCTTTCTAGATTGACAAATTTCACCTATTATTCCTAGACAATTTTTTTTTTTCTCACCTATATCACAGGCATACACAAATTATGAGATATCATCATCAATTTCAAATTCAGAATTTTCTTGCAAATCTGTTACCCACATATTTTCACATCCACAATTATTTTCATATTTGTTTCAGACAGGAACCAGATTTTCCAGTATGGGACCTTCCTTCCCATAAAAATTTAGCTCAACAAGTCATTAGTCTTCCTTATGGGATTACAACACTGCCATATCCAAGACCCCTTTTCTTCTTCTAATTTCAACATTCCTTAGCCAAACATATTGTTAATGTTCATGCACATTTTATTTTCAAATGATCCATACTATTAGTCCAAGTCATTCTCACGTATTCAAGGGTACAATGAAAAAGGAACTATCATTATTTACGTATGCATCCTTTCAACATACCAAATTTTTCTAAATGCGATTCAAATATCAAATGACTTCAATCAATGTTCCAATATCCATGGCCACATACATACCCAAGGTACCCTTACATTGGTTTTAAGTTTGCCACACTCATGGCAAGCACCTTGTCAGGGTGTGTTGGAGCTTAGC
>JASDQU010334940.1:0-12685 GCA_032191745.1 Picea mariana
TATCAGTTCGCATCTTCTAACTTCATACTTTGGGGGGCAATATGTTACACGTCAAAATTACTCAACTGTATAAGTGTCACATGTTCCTCTCAATTGTCGTAAGTGTCACATCTTCCTTACAACTTTCGCAAGTGTCACAAGTTGTTCACAAGTGTCGCAAACGTTGTTCAAGCATACTTCCATAACGAAGACACTAAGGAGGCACTTGAAACATCTCATGTACTTGATTTGAAGAAGGGGAACTGGTTAACTGAAGTCAAGAAACTCTTAACACTTGAGAAGAGCTCTTAAACATAGGTTTTGAGGGTGAGTGCTCCCCTACATCAACCTTAGAAGCACTGGCGCTTCCCTATAAGGCCTTAGGGAGCGTTATAATGCTCACTTGCCCCTCTGAAGGAGCGCTATCCACTTTTGGAGCGCTGGCGCTTCCCTTAAGCTTCCTAGGGAGCGCTACAACGTTCTGATGCCCCTTTTGAGGGAGCGCTGCCTAATCTGAGGTAGTAGTTGGCCCGTTGAGGAGAATAAGGGGAGGATGTTTCAAGATTAGAAGGCAGTTGCATTCGAATTCTTGGTTCCATCAAGAGATCCTTGATCTAAGGAGGAAGTTCCTCAACTTGTTCTAAAGATAACTCAAGAGGTTAAGCTCCTCTTGACCTATATAAGCAAGCTCTATGATGGTGAAAAGGGGGAAGAATTGCTAGCATGAAACCTACGATCTCATAAGAAACACACAGTTATCCAAAGGAGAGTGATCAGTGAAGCTGCTGTCATCCAGGTTGTGGATCTTTCAAGTAAGGGTTAGATGAAGGGGACTTGACAAAGCTGTCGCATTTGCATCTACGATTGTAAGTACTGCTGTCGTTATTCTCATTAATATGACACGCTTGGCCTGTTTCTTTCTATTTTGTGTCTGATGTTACATGAACTTATCATTGATAGTTAGATCTGTTTTCAAGCTAATATCAATAGAGTAGGAAGTGGTCGTATCTTGTTTGTCTACAGGACTCAACGAGGAGCAAAGGATTGAAGCTCAACTCAGAGCGTGCAAGGAAAAACGTCGATAAAGAGGTACTTATATTCTCCTTCCTTCTCATGTGTTAGTTTGTATAGATTTGAAAGGAAGTCAGTGTCCACGTTAAGCATTTTCTGTCTTAGAGTTAAGGTCAAGCTCTTTGAGGCAATCTACCTGTCCGTAGGGAGATTTTCCTACAACACTTGGGTTTATCTTTCTGATGTACGACTAAGGATTTGTTGGAGGTACCTACAATGATGATCACTCCAAGTTGTATAAGCCTATCTTTCTCTCTAATCAAAGCATCACAAAATTTCTCAAGACTGGGTTTTTGATAAGTTGTCCCTAGAGACTCTTTCATGGCATAAAAGGTAGATACAAACGCATAATATGCACTACCTATCTTAGAAAGAATAAGATAGATGCAACGATCTTATTCTATCTCTATCTTAAATTCTTCACATAAAGTTTTGAGTGTTTTAAACTTATATAGATAGTCTTCAATGCAAGAAAAATCATTTGGACTAAAAGTCAGTAATTGATTTTCTAACTGTTGTGCTTGAATAATATTGTGTTTACCAAACACAGATTTAATCTTTTCCCAAGCTTCTTTGGGTTTATCAATTGATTGAAGGTGGAACCTTAAATCAAGAGAGATGGACATTTCGATTAATACATGTGCTTCTGCATTTTGATTATCCCATTTGAATTTCTTATCAGCATTAGTGGGTGATGTTTCCTTTCCTAAGGTAATCCGATACAATCCTTTACTTATTAATAAATCCTCCATATGGGATTTCCATTGGAAGTACTTAGTGCTGGCGAGAAAGAGATTACTTGTATAATCCATATTAAATATGTAGATAATATGGATTTAAAAACTGAAACTGATGATTTGGATGGAAAAATCTCAAAATCTTAGGTGGTTTTAAAAAAAATGACACTGAAAACAGACTTTGGATGTGAAATTTATGCCCTTTAAAAAAAGGCATAAACAATAACCAAATGACCATGTGATGGTGTAAGTTGCTTATGAAGTGACCCACTTTTATAAAATTAAGTGGGGATCACTTTTACAATGAAGTTACTTTATAAAAGAAAAGCTACATGCAAATTAAATAACTGTAAAATAAAGTATTAAAGATACTTATAGTGATTCACTTTTATGCTTGAAGTGAAATACACTTTACAATGTTGCATGACCTTTTTCAAAAAACAAAACAAAAAGAGAGACTTGAACTCGAGACCTCTTACTTAATAAGGAAACTTTTAACCAAATGGGCTAACAAAACATATTGTATTTTTTTAGCAAGAGGGTTGTTGTTGTTGTTGTTGTTGAAGACGGCCTTGGAGAGCGTGCTAAAAAAACTCTTTTCACACAAGAAAACAATTTCGCTTCTCGATGACAACAAGGGTTAGATCTCGGTTAGCTTACCCTAAATATGCACCTTTTCCTATCTGTTTTTGATTTTTCGAGATCGCACAAGGCACGGGGAAAAGAGCATACACAGATCTAAAAGAGTAGCAACTTAGAAACAAATAATATGAAACGGAAATAAAACCAAAATAATACTATGCAAAAATTTAAAAAATTTGTATTCAGGCTTTATACCTTTGGATCTGACTGGAATGGCTGTATCTTGGGAAATAAAACCTTTTTGAGTGAAACAAAAAGTGTTCCTAACTGAAATGAGCGCTCTAGATGCAATGGAACAGTCCTCTCATCTTAGAAATGTACTCAAATGATAGAAAATGGAAATGAGGAAACTCGGCTTCACGATCTCGATCTACAACAGGAGCGGGTCTTCAAACGTGATCTGATACCATGTTCAACAACATAGGTATTCCAATAGAGGAAGAAAAACTTTAGTAACCACTCACACAACCAGATCAAAGATCAACACACCGGTCTTTTGACGTGGTAAAACCCCTACAGGGAAACATCCATGACCCTAGCCAACGTGACCACTTGGAGCAGTTTATTAATGCAAAAGAAAAAGATTACAGAGAGATTTTACAAGAGAGTTTCTCACAATCGATCATCAGAAAATGACCCTCCATGATTTTAAAATAGATATCATGGACCAATTGGGTGTTAAGCCATGTATCAATGGCCGTTAAGATTGAGGAGAATATGAACTGTCAGATCACTCTATGTTGGGAACATATCGTGACCGTTAGATTTCCTAACTACAAATGCATACTAATGATACTAAAGAAACACACTTTTACTGAATGATACATTAGACCAAGTACATATTAACTAACTCCTAAGTCTCTAAATATCCTAACAAATATTCAATACTATTATCGGACAAGTTATAGGTTGGTTAAAGCTTGACCCAAACCATAATATGGAGACAACTAAGAGAGATCCTACCCATTGTCACCTTAGATAGGTATTCCTGTCACTTTAGAGATGAAGTAATCACCTCAAGAGGGAATCTCGGTGACCTTAGGGGAAATGAGATGGAAGATGAAGACATGATGAATTATCCCCCTATAGGTCAATTATGGAAGGATACAAGGGCATGAATATAGTCTCTTTGATGGTGGAAGATACACCACATTATAGAAGACCTGCCAAGAAGTGATTGTACTTTCCCAAGACACAAGGAAAACAAACATACAAGCCTAAGAATTTGTTGGACAAGAAATTTAATATTTCTGTCCCTAATTTCAGCAATAAACAAAAATATATATCAAAAACAAAGAGTGATAAGAGTTTCAAATAAATTTGCTTAAAGTCATGCAAAAAATGCAAGAGAGAAATTAGGAAGACACTAGCACAACTCAAGTAAAATAACACGAGAATTTAACATTTGAAACAAGACTGTAAGAAAAAGGTATTGCAGAGATATTTATTAGCCTTATGGATGTAGTTCACAAGTTGATACCGCAAGGAAATCAACCACCAAAACTTTCCAACAATACACCCAAAAAGGTGCGCAAAGACTAGTAGAGGATAATGACAAACATTTAACAACTTTTGACGGTTGGTTTGCGAGTTATTAAATTATTTGTATCATGTTTTCTGCAGCCATTATGAATGCATATTAAAATTTATAACAGCTCCAAGAATACCAAGAGAACCAAGGCACCCTATAGGGTTAAGCAACCTCAAGGTATCCACAAAAGAATCTAACTTAAACAAGATTGATATTTCACTAAAAAACCTTTACTAATGCAAACAATTTTATTTCTCCAATGCAAAAAATGAGAGTAGTGCCTTTATAATAGGGTGAATAGAGTCTTTAAAACACAAGTTATATCAACAAGATCCCTAGGGGTGTAAATCCTCTTACTCCCTAGGGTATCCCGATCAAACTAGGGTAAATCTAGGAGGGTATACACTCTTGTATTTCTCCTAGCAACCCTTGTCCAAAAATGACTTATAAACTTAGCAAATGAGATGAATCTTAATGGAGGGTGTATGCAACATACTCCTCCTAGGGTTTCAACAAACAATAACCAAGAACAAGCAAAAAATAACTAACAAATGCATATTTTTCCTTACCAACTCCAAGAAATAGAGAGATCAAACCCTAGTTCACCAAGCATTTACCATTCAAGATCAAGTAAAGAAGCCTCCAAGAGGTGCGCACCACTTAGCCTCATCCAATCACCAAGAAATAACACCAAAGATAATTTTCACAAGAGAGAGATACCAAAATTCCGAAGTAGGGCGCAAATTTCAACCACTAGTCTTCTCACAATGGGAGAGCTATGATCCAAATGAGATACAAATGATCTCTATTTATACAAAATGTTCTAAAAGTAGTTTGTCCACAAAATTTAGAGTAAAAAAAAGGTAAGGGGTCAAAAACCCTTATATTTTTCCTTTACACAAAATAATACTTTTTAATTCATAATTTGTACATAAAGTAAACCCTAAAGTAAGATGTCACCCTTCTAGGGTGAAATTTTGGCACTTAAATTACAAGTTGTTGGAGTAGGAGATGAGTGCAATAGGCCTCAAAAGGCCAAGTTTCTTCAAGCCAACCTTCTCCTCCATGATCCAATGATTCTTTCCTTTAAACATGCCAAGTGTACTCAACCACCACCAAAACCCTATCCCTAATATGACGTCAAGCCCTCAAAGGTGACGTTTTGGCCTTCTTAGGAAATTTGTTTGGGTGGTAGGGTCTAGGTGAGGTCCTTCCTGATGTATTATAGGCCTGAAAAGGAATGTGTTCATCATCCAACATGTGGGCCCTCGACATCCAACCTGTAGGCTTGAAGCCCCATGGAAGCCCAAGCTAGGTTTGTTCTTCCAAAATTGTCCACCAACTAGGTCTTGCAAAGGAAAATGGATACGCCCTCCAAGGATCTCAAGTCAAATGCATCATTACGAGTAAATCAAATCAATAAAAGAGCCATATAAGCATGTACATCCAAACCACCTCATCAAATTAAACCAATGCTAAAATACCTTATGCAATTTTCCAAGTTTAGGTGTGGGAGGGTTGACAAGACGATCTATTTGGTGAATCATATCTCAGGTTTAGGGGTGTTTCTCGAGGTGAACTTCTTCTAAGTCATGTGGATGAGGTGTCATGAATGAGGGGAATAATTTTGGGCATGGGGTATATGACATACAAGGGGCTATAGTGTCTCATTTATGGGTGCCTCTGTAGAGGGTGAGTTGCACCTTCATTTTCAATGAAACCTTTTTCCAAGCCCATTTATTGCCTTTTCTTATTCTAATATATTTCCAAGTTGAAGCCAAGGTGGGGATTCTACCTAAGCATGCAAAAATGTTCCCACCTTGACTCCACCTTGGTCACATCATGCTCCACCTTGGTTGAAATGTTTTCATTAGTTATTCTTTTACGGGTCCCATCGGTTTCTTATTAGAGACATTTCATTATCCTTTGGATCCATGGGCAAGCATATAGAAGGTTAATTTATTGGATTTTGTCTTTTTCTAGCTACAAACCTTTGGGCCTTCATCCCCTTCTTCCCATGAAATGAGGGGCAACCCCTTCTTGGTATAGTACACCTGAAAATCTTAAAAGGTGAGTAGATGAGGGTATGAGGTGTGGAAAGTGACAATTATGATCGTGAGTGGAATGATGACTCATCAAAAGGGACTCCTAGTAGAAAACCTATCCCTAAGGGTGACCCACTTACTAGGGCACAATGTCAACCACCAAAGTGAAATGGGGCAAAGAGAATAATGTCCAAGCAAACGTCACATAATCAAAATTAGTAATAGATGTAACAAACTCAAATGCCTCAAATATTGAAATGAAACTTACCCTAATACATAGCTTGTACCTCATGGAGAAATACCCAATGTCTTCCAGAGGCCACCTGATGTGGTGGATTCCATCGTGATGAACTTGGAGCTATGGTGGTGAGGTGGGTCTCTGTCTATGCAAGTGGACACTGCTAGTCAAGATGTCTCTTAGTTCTCCATGTCTACAACCCGAGGGCCTTGAGACATCTTATCCTTAGTTATCCATAGGAGTTGGGGATAACATTTGGATCCTCCTTGGGGACATGTGCTTGCCATAGGGTGCATGCGAAATACAACATCTCTTGGTGGAACTATGCATACACTAAAACATCAAACTGTTAAATCTAGGGTGGGATATCACCCTTAATCCATATACATAAAAAAACGAAACTAATCTAGAAAATACAATTTTAGCATTTTTTCAAAAAATTCTAAACTAAACCTGAAATCAATATGCAAGTAGAGAAAAATGAAAAATGAAATGCATCTAAACTATCATGAGAAATCAATATGAAAATGCAAGGAAAACAAGATGACCTAACTACTTACATGGGGCCTGGGCCCTGAAGAAGTCAAGTGATTTGAATGTAGGGATGGAGAAGATACCCATCCACTAGCAGTGGCATGTTTCTCCCATCCAAATCTGTCAAATAGTACTTCTCTTTCTCAGACTTCTTCTTGATGATGTAAGGGCCAAGCCAGGAACTGTCATCCTTCTAGTCATATTTAGGCTTTCCCTTCTTCTTGTCTCACATGAACGCAAGAATTCCTTCACTGTAGTTGATGTAAGGTATATTCTCAATGTAAGGATAGGAAGGAAGTCCTGTGTTGACCAATTTTTTTTTATGGATTCATCATGTTATTTTTTCTTATTATCTTCTTTCTTTAATATTTGGAAAGACCCTGGCTCTTTCCCTTGGAACTTTGCAATATTTCCTTTGTATTCACTTTTCCTTGGGAGTATCATGCCTATGTAGTCTTCCTGCATGAAATTTAAGTCTCGTGGACCGTACTCAATGGTATCCAGAACCTCATCAAACTCATCCTCACTTGTATAATCATGACTGTTGGGATCCATCACATTCTTGTCGATTCGATATCGACTGTATAATACCTAAAAGGTGATATATCCCATGGGAACGTGTGCATGGGTGGGGTCGATGCTGTAATATCCCTCAGTCGAACCCAATTGTAAATGTAATGTAAGTGTACTTAAGATGGTGAGCTGTTTTGACATCATTTTGTAATGCACCTTTCATGGCATAGTGCGTGCATGTACTGCGCAGTAAAATGATGTAGTGTACACATTCCTGGATACCGCGCGCAATAACTAAAGTGTGCACAGTATGGAGGTCAGCGAACCTTGTGTATATGATATGTGTTATAGGCTGGTGAGCTAGTTATTATAAACTGGAATGCTTATGTTTTGGAATTAGGCCAGAGCACCTAGATGTTAAAGGCCAGTGCACCTATTTTGTACATGTCTCATAATTAATATAAAATACATCGCTGCACGCAGATCGACCACGCTAAAAGAGATGGGGGACTGGACTCCACCAGTTAGGGAAAGGGAGGGCCAAAAGTTAAGGGAAAGGGCTAAGCTAGAGAGCTTAATCCAAAAAGGAATATTATATTAATATTTCTTTAAAACATAAAGTATGGATAATTATTTTATCCTAAGTTCTAAAGTTGGGGACAAGTGGACCAAAGTAGCTTCCAACATGACAAATGTCAAGTTGGGGACATGCATTCATATCATGGGGACTTAGATCATTTTGTCACTTTTTCACAAGGATTATTACAAGCAACTTCACCATCATTCTTACCATCACCTTCACGATCAGTTTCACGATGATTCCTCTCATCATCAGTCATCCAGTCAATGATTCCATGACCATTTTCATTCATGCAGTCCGTTACCATTCAGACATTCATTTCACTGTATCTAAGCCTATTTCCATAACTGTTTCCGGTTAGTGTACTTGGTTAGCTTGGGAGCGGGATTGAAGAAGCGGGTTGTCAGGCCCTTGAGAAATTGAAGAGGCGGGTTGTCAGGCCCATGAGAAATTCTTTAAGTGAGAGAATTTCTGGGGATTGATTTCCTGAAGGTGCTAAAATACAACTATAATGCTCTGAGACTTCCTTCTCAACCTATTTCTGAAGCCCTAGAAGTGAAGTGGGGCAGTCGAGGGACTGCTGAACATAGAAGGGGAACACTTCCTTGGGTGGGACATGCATGTGGGGAACGAGAGGCTATAGGCTGTTAGTTGAGTGAGCACCTGAGATGGAGTCTTTCCTCTTGTCCATGAACCTTTATCTTGGTTAGGAACCCCTTTACTCAGGTGTAGTTCAGTCCCAGCTTGGGGGTGACTCACTGTTGAGAGTGATGAACAATGTATTCTAAGGATGGGAGGTTCGTGGATGGTCTGTACACAGTTGGTGACAATATTTCCAAGATAAGTACCAATCATATGATAAATTTACATGCTGCAATGTTATTTATGTGCTTATGTTACAGTTTATCATATATGTGATTATAACAATCTGTATGTTTATGGGTAATTCCCTGTATATGCTGTATATCTGCATTTACTGTTATTTAAGTATGAAATTATATATTTACAGAATGTAATTGTTTGTTTATGTTTATTTGCAAAGCTTCCGCAAGAGTATTGCATGTGTATTTTATAATTGCATGTAGTTTAAAGAGAATTTATGTAGCATAACTCAGTTGAATATTGGGTATGTTACCGTATGTTCCACTGTGAGAGAACGAAAGTGTTCCCTCAGGTAGCATGGCCTAGTCATGGGTGGCTGGGGACATTACAAAATAATATCAGAGCATGAAAGATTGTTCTGGAGTGGCATTTCCCGGCCTGTGGGTGGCGGGGGAAACATTACAAATTGGTATCAGAGCTTCAGTTCCAACACTGAGCCTAGATGGGTCGAAAAGGTTCAATTGAAGCGAATATTCACAGAAGATTAATTTCAAAGTGCTTCAGTTCCAACACTGAGCCTGGATGGGCTGGAAAGGTTCAATTGAAGTGAATATTCATAGAAGATTAATTTCAAAGTGACTAGATTTCAAGTCACAGAGCATCCATGGTAAATTTTGGCACCGCATAGAAAATGTTGGCGTGCAGGTGTGCACGGTAAATTGTAGTGCTGCATAGAAGAATATTGTGTGTGGAGGCACGCACTGAAATTAGCATTGCGCGGTGATCACACACATAGTAATGTGCACATAGGGTGTGCAAGTATTTCAAAACACAGAGGAGTTTGGTTAGTGCATGCATAGTATGAGCATAAGTTGTCTCGTGATAGTGTATTCAATGGTGTGCACAAATTATTATGCATGGTGGGGCATATTGAACTTTGACATGGTGCAATGCATAGGGAGAAATGCATTTGGAATATCAATGCACGATACCAAAACTGTGCGCAGTGGATATTGGCGCACAACACAAAAGTAGTGCGTGTAGGTTATTGGCACGACGAAGAAGAAATGCATAGTAGATATAGGTGTGCAGAAGCACGATTTACCTTGTGATGTTTCTATGCACGATAAATATGGGTGTACATGTTGAATTTTGGTGCGTGCAAATTCGTTTGGAAGGCGATGAGTTTGAGTTTAATAGAAATTTTGCATGATATTAAAGGAAAAAGAAACACACAACCGCATCGGAGAATTAATTAAAAAGAATTCTGAGTTTTATATTCCTTGGATTCAGACAAATGGAAGTGAAATATAAGCTTACAAGAAAAGCATACTATGAAAGAAAACAAGACTCATAACACCGACAGTTAGAATCTTGTCATAAACAATCCAAAATCCGCTTCTGTATTTATATAATCATATTAATCCCAAAATTACAAAAAGGGAATGATATCAGTTATCCTATTATAAAGGGACCCTTTAAAGAACAACTCTATCATCTCTGGACCCCTTAACTCTGCTACCATATAACCAAAAATTTGCTGAAATGTACTTTTATTCGAGGACTCATTTCAGCTTAGAGATCTCCTCCTTTAAAGAATCTAATCAGACCGATTGATACTCTCCAACACTTTTGACCGTTTTATCTATGGATTCCTTCTTCTGCCACTTGCTCCTTTTCTTCTTAGCAACTGGCCTATTGATGACTAAATCCTTTATAGTGGGATTCAACCTGACTTCCAACTGCGAGTCTATAGCCGGCTCTGTGTGGAATTTAGTCTCTAGAATGTGAGCAAGTACCATTTCCTCCTTATTCGCAAGAAAGTATAGCATGTTGCCCGAATAACCAGTCTCACTGGATTTAGCCTTGTCCATGTGCCTTAGTTTGTGGATGCCAAAATTATTTTTAGAGAATAGAAAGTCGAGCAATTTGGAGACTACTCCATTTATGGATAAGCTGATGCCTCCATACTTGAGGATTGGTAGTTATAGAATCCCAATTATGAAGCGCAGATAGACTACATACATGTGCGCTGAGTTTCCATTCTCGGATAATCCATTTCAAATGATTAGATTTTGAGTTCGTTATATGGTAGCATTCAGCTGGTGTCATACAACTGTGAAGTACCGAACGAGTGAAATGGATGATCTGACTAGCCGTCACCCATTCCACGAGTGGGGGTTTTGACATATTGAAACACATGATACCGCGTCTTGGCGAAAGTGGTTTAGGCAAACCACCTTCTACCCAGATGTATCTATGAAGGTGCCATGTGTCTATGTTCCCAAGACATGGGTCTTATCTAGAATTGTCATGGTGATAACTAGGAAATTAGAAGAGATAATTCTAATGTATATATGGAACCAAGATAGTTCATATTTTTTTATGAATTGTTGAATTGTTAGCCTGATAAGTTTCGATGGCTGCACATTTTGCATAATTAACAACAAATAGATAAGATCAGATCAATGGAGAGTCCATAGGAATGGAAGAGGCACAGGGGAATTACAGTCATCAAGATGAGAGCAGAGGGATGGATGTCCATTTGAGCATTGAAGGAACAAGCTCCAATGGACATGGAGAAGAAAGAAATGAAAACATGAATATGGAAGAGACCATTAAAAATTTGCAGAAGGATGTCCAAAGCCATAGAGCTGATAATGAAAGGCTTATGAGAGCCAAGGAGCAGCAAGATGACTTCAACATGAAGCTATTGGAGGGATTGAACATAATAGAAAATAAATTGGTTAAGGAGAGTGGCTTAAGCAAATCTGGAAGTCACAAGCCTTCAAATGAGAAAAGAAAAGAAAGAAGTGTTAGCAGACACCACCATCACTCCCCAAGGCATTCCAATAAGAGAACATGAAACAACTCAAGTACATCCCCTATCAGAAGGCATAAGAGGTCTGGGGTGGATGAGCTACGAGGAGAAATGAACAAAATCAAACCTCCTACATTTGATGGAGAGCACAAGAAGGATGAAGATGCAGAAACATGGTTGCTGGGCATGATAAAGTATTTTCAATTGCATAATTGTTCGTCTCATGCAGAATGTAGAATTTCTATCTATCAACTCAAGGGAAAGGCCTCCATGTGGTGGGATCAACTTGTGTAGGTGCAACACATTAAAGAGAAAAGTGTTACTTGGAGGGAATTCAAGAATTATTTTGAGAAGAAATACTTGACTAAGACATACTATGACAAGAAAATGAAAGAGTTCTTTGAACTCAAGCTTGGAAGTATGACCATAGATGAATATGAGAGAAGGTTTCTAGAATTGCTGAAGTATGTCTCTTTCATCAAGGATGAGACTATCAAAATTCAAAGCTATTTGAGTGGATTACCATCGTCCATCAGTGACACAATACAATATGATGATCCCAAGACATTAGAAGAGACCATAAGGTGAGCTAAATGCCTATATGATTAGCAGAAAGCAAGGCCAACTTTCCAAAAGTCTTGGGAAGACAAAAATAAATTCAAGATGGATTAGAGGAAGAAGGGATCTAAGCCACCATTCTTCATAAATAATCCACGGGGACAAAAAATGCCTAAAGAACCCATAACGATTGACATAGGGATTCAAAGGCCAAGGCATCCACCTATGCAATGTTGGGGTTGTAAAGGAGATCATAGGTTTAGAGATTGTCCTCACAGAGGTGAAAAAGGTAGGGCTGTTCACAATGTACAACAAGCTGAAACAGTGGAGGACATGGGAAGATATGTGCCAAGGATTTATGCAGCCCTGGACAACAAATAAGCAGAGTATCAGTCCCACATGATTGAAGTGGAAGGTATGATCAACAACCAAACCATTGATATTTTAATTGATTCAGGAGCTAGTCATAGTTATATAGACCCTAAGATGGTGGAAAGTTTGCAATTACCAAGAAGCAAGCATGGGAAATCCTGGTTGGTGCAGCTAGTTATAGGAGCCAGAAGAAAGGTTAATGAGATGGTTAAGTCATGCCTCATGGACATGAATGGAATGAA
>JASDQU010334942.1:0-12685 GCA_032191745.1 Picea mariana
TAACAATATCGGTGACAAATAATCTAGCTATGTCAGGTGCCTAATACCTCATACACACTAGAATAAAGTGTGCACTCTTTGTCAGAGTGTCAGCTACCAGAAAAATCAAATAGTGTCTTCTTGCTGTAAGTGGCAATCCAACAATAAAGTCCATCGAAATGAATTCCCATTTCAATTTAGGAATAACATGTGGTTGTAGCAATCCTATTGGATGTCTATGTTCAACATTCACTTGCTTGCATTCTAAACATCTCACCACGTAACTAATTATGTCTTCTTTCATTCCTTCCCAGAAGAATAAAGGCTTTAGACATGCCTTCATCTTCGTGACTCCCGGATGAGCCATGTATGTTGCTTGATGTGATTCACTTAAGATCAAACTTCTTAGTTCATCATTAGGCGGTACATAAATTATTTCATTAAATCTCAACAATCCATGATTTTCTAGTGAATAACCTTCATACTTTGGTATTGTTATCACACAGTTTGTAGCTAGGTCAAATGGATGAGAAGTAGAAGGCCAAAATGGTGTAACAGAAACCTATCCCACCCAATGTCACCATGATGAGGAGGTTCTTTCTCTTTAGGGAAGTTAGACCGAGGGGATATGTCCCCAGTAACCTGGAGTTTTGAAAAGGAAAAAGTTTAAAAGTCAAAGTAAAGTTCCCCCTTCACAGGTCACCACCAAAACAGATAGTCCTGGCTAAACAACCAATAATGAAGTGTAGGCCCAAAGAAGAACACTTGCCCAGAACAAAGAAACAACAAACCAATATATATGCAATCTATGATTCAATGGGTTAGTACTTCATAAGACTATCTGATATCAATGTATAAGCAATTATAACAATAAATATTGATGAAGTCAATGTTTGTTAATATATAAATGAAATAATATCACTTCACCAATAAATATTAAGATGATGTAACAATCAATGTATCCAATCAATCCCTCATTCAACAAATGCTTTAAACACCATCCAATTGCCTAATAAATGAAAGTTGTTGCGTCAAGATGAAATAACCAAGGGTGACGTCAACCTTTTTAGGGTTAGTAGTTAGTTAGGGTTTCAATTTAACAAAGAGTTTGAGAGTTTGTTTGATCACTTTCACTTTAATGTTGGAGGCTTAAGATCAGTGCCTAAGGGTTAATGGAGTCAAAAAGGTGAAGGATGCACAAGTTGAAGGGGACGAGATTTAAAGGACAAGAGGGAAAGGTTTCAAGGTGCTGCTAAAGAAGGGCCTTAAATATGGAACCCTAGGGGAGAGAGGATCACTCCAGTGTTGCTAAAGCAAGGCCTCGTGCCCTCTCCTCCTTCCTGGCAAACAACTAGCTCAATGAAAAGCAAAATCAAGACAAGAGAGTTTAAAGAAGGAGAGTGTTGATAAGGCAAGGCGCTTTCATCAAACCCTAAAAGAAAATGGCCCTAGGTGTAGATAACCTAGGCCTGGGATGTCCTCTTCCTCTTGAAGTTCAAAGGTACGACTAGCTTAAGGGAAGAAGAAAGAAAGAGTGTAGCTATGGTTAGGCTCTCTTATTCTTCTTCAATGGCTAAAAGGTTTTTCTATCAGGGGACATGAGACAATGACCTACTTGTGTGTTTGTCCCCTAGGGTTTTGATTCAAAAATATTTATAAATAGATGAAAGAAATTAAACTAAAACCATTCAATCAAGAAGTTTTGCAGAAAAATACTTACAAATCATCAAGCAAATAACCATGCAAACCCTAGTTGTAAACCTTCCTTCAAGAAAAACACCATAGAATGCCAAAAATATCCTCCTTAAACAAGTGTTCCTTACTCAAATAAGCCAATAACCCCAATAGGGCACAAAAATAAGACCTCACTAGGAGAGTGAGTGATGTGTTATGTCAAAATGAGAGTGAAAACCCTCAATATATAGTGTATCAATGACCTTAATTAATTTTAGGTCATAAAAATGGCCAACAAGACCAGAATATTTTTTTTACATTAAATTGTCAAATTAAAACCCTAACTGAGTTGTAATAAAGGTAAAATCCCCTTCAAGGGAGGCGCTAGCCCCTTTTAGGGCAAATGAGACATCTAGGAGCAAAACGTTAGCCCCCAGGGGCCTCTCCAACATGCCACACGTGCCACTGCTACCCAGTCTGCTTCCAAGAATGACCATGAAGCTGGATGACATCATGCTGAGGATGGGGACATTATGAGCCTTCCAAGGCCAATGTTCCACTGGAAAGGGGTCATTCCCCCTAGGCCAGGCTTTGCCAAAGTGCCTCTGGTGAAACGTCCTCTTCTTCTCTGGTGCAAAACCTCAATCAAACATTGTCCTATCTCTACCCCTCTAACAAGGTCTCAGCAACCATCTGATGGGATCTTCAGCCCCATGGAGGTCTGAACTAATCATCTCCCCATGTGTACCAGTCCAAATGGTACCTATCCGTCGGGCATGGTCTTGCACATTAAAAATTACACCCTCCATGGGCTCATTAGTCACAGGGATCATAGCAATGTCAAACACATTTCATCATTAATATTATCAAACATATGCATAAAAACCCTCATATATCATTCAATAGTTCAAAGATATTACAAAAACCCACAATACAAGATCGAAGAAAAAGACAAGACATCCTATTGGGCTAGTATCCACAAGAAAAGGGTAGTTTCCAGAAAGGTTTCATCCAAGCCATGTAAATGTGGTGATGTGGCTAGAGGATGTCCAGACATGTGGGTAGAGTGAGAGCCAGGGATGCATAATGTTATCTGTGGGTTCCTTTGTAGAAGGCGAGTTCTACCCATCATGGATGCAATTTTTCCAAGCCCTTTCTTGCCTTTATTATTTCCTTTTATTTTCTTTTTCCTTCTTTTTTTTATTTTTATTCAAGGGCTAACCAGAGGACACTACCTTGGCATGGTGACCAGAGATGACAGTGTTACCCACAAGTACTTTCACAGAGATGATAAGGCTGGCTCGTGATGAGACCCCCTTTCCCTTGGCCATGCAACCAAAGGTCACTGCCCTGGCGTGGTAACCAGATGGTGGCAATGTCATACTGTTAGGTACCCATGAACCTAATAGGCTGGCTCATGGTGAGACCCCCTATCCTCTTTACTAGTCCTTGTTTATATTTTTCGGGTCCCTCTTGTTTCTTACTAAGAGGCTTTTTATTTCCTTCTCGAGGATCCCTCAGCAAAGCATCTCGAGTTTTCATTTCTAGGATTTTATCTTTTACCAGCTGCTTTTACCTTTTGGGCCTTTAGTGCCTTCTTCCCACATGATAAGGTGCAACCCTACAAACAAGTCAATCAAATGCCTGAACAAGGGGAATGGGATAAATGAGCGGGAGATAAGATGAAAAAGTGGTGGTATAATGGGAGCGGATGATGGCTCTTCAGAAATCCCCCTGGTGGAAAACCAAAACCTATGGGTATAGGATTTCTAGGGCACCCTATCAATCTCCTCAAACATGGTCAAGTGGGCTAATGTAAGATCCAAGCAGTTGTCAGAGATAAAAGGAATCATATTCATATATATAAAGGTTATAATGATAAAAAGTGACACATACCATGATACCTGGACCAATTACCTCATGGAGCAAGAGCCTTCTTTGATACAAGTCCAAGCCGATGGTGATGGATGTTGCTGCTACTAATGAGAAGAATCTGATGAAAGAAGAAAAGTATGGGCCCTCCAGGGCCATGCTCAGGTCAAGCCTACTCTCGGTACCCCATGTCTAGGACCTGTGTGCCTCGAGACATGATCTCCTAGTTATCCTTAGAAATTGGGGATAATAGGTACCATCATGGTATCTTGTCCAATATTATTCTTAACTTATTTATAACAGTCATCATCAATTTGTAGAGTTAAAATATTTTCTAGAATATTCATCTTAAGAGGTAATACCAAAAATATGTGTGGCCTCCTACTCAACGTATCTTCCACTCGATTCACGGTTCCTTTAATGTAAGTAATTTAAAAATTGTATTCACTAAGTAATTTTGACCAACAACTTTGTCACGTGTTCAGGTCACTCTGTGTAAAAATATGCTGCAATCCATAGTGATTTGTCTTTAATTCAATTTTTTGTCCAATCAAATAATGTCTCCATACTCTCAAGGCATAAGAAATAGCTAATAACTCCAAGTCATATGTTGCGTACTTCTCTTCATGATTTCTCAATTTCCTTGAAATCTAAGCAATCACTTGACCGTCTTGCATCAAAACTATGCCTAACCCTTCCTTGGATGCATCTGTGGATACCAAGAACTCCTTGTCCATGTCGAGGAATTTTGGTATCGACATTATCATCAGAAACTCTTTGAGCCTTTGAAACGCTTTCATGCATTTCTTAGTCCACAATAACTTCTTGTTCTTCTTCTATAATTCCGTGATCCAATTTTCTATCTTCCAAAATCCATCGACAAATCTTCAGTAATATCCCAGTAAACCCATAAAACTGCATACTTCTTGTACATTTGTTGGATTTGGCCATTCCATAATAGCCTCCACTTTTGTTGGATCCACAACGACACATTCGCCAAATATGATATGTCCCAAGTAGTGAATCTTATATTGGTAAAGAGAGCATTTTGATAACTTCCTATACAATTTGTTTTCTCTTAGGAACTACATGACCAACCTCAAGTGTTCCTTATGCTCTTCCTTCATCCAATAATAAATCAATATTTCATCCATAAAAATTTGAACCAACTTGTCCAAGTATTCACGAAACACCCCATTCATCAAACTCATGAATACCCCTAGGGTGTTTGTCAATATGAACGATAAAATTGTAAACTCATAGTGTCCAAATGTCATATTAAAAGTGGTCTTAGGGATATATTATTCGTTAATCTATAATTGGTGATATCCTCATCTCAAGTCAATATTTGAAAATACCATTGCTCCTTTCATTTTATCAAATAAATCATCTATTCTTGGCAATGGATACTGGCTCTTTATCGTTCCTTTGTTCAATTGGAGATAGTCAATACAAAGTCTCCATGACCCATCCTTCTTTCTTGTGAAAATAACTGGTACACCCCAAGGTGACACACTTGGATGAATAAGTCCCAATTCTAACAATTCCTTCAATTGTATTTTCAACTCTTACAATTCAGGGGTTGACATCGAGTAAGGAATTCTTGCAATAAGTTTAGTTCTAGGTTTCAAGTCTGTCGTACACTCTAGCTCTCCTTCGGTCGATAAACCTAGTAACTCTTTTGGAACACATCTAGAAACTCTTGCACTACAGAAAATTTTTCTAGTTATCATGCCTCGCCCTTTTCATTCAGTGCTAATATTTCATATAGTCTGCATCCCTTGCACATACTCTTTTGCAATTGTAGGGAATAAATCAAACTCAAGAACACTCCCTAGTTTCTTCCTAGAATCACTCTACTTTGTCCCAAATCATCTGTCAAACTTAACCATTTTGTCTTACATTTAAGTATCACATCATGTGATTCAAACCAATCCATACCAATCACTATGTCATAAGATCCTAAGATCGTGAAATAAAGATATCATTTATTACAAAGTCTCCCAATTTAAGGCTACATCCTGTAATCTTTCCTCCAACCTTTTGCTCCAACCTTTTGTTTGGCACTCGTTGCCATTTCTACGTACTTGAACTCATCTTGCTCGAATTCATCTACCTTAATTCTTTTCAGTGATGCACTAGAGATAAAGCTCTATATAACACCTGGATCTATCAATATACTGTAGTTTTGGTCTGCGATTGTACCTAACGTATCTAGCATAGTGGACTAATTCTTATTATGGAGGTTGTTCACTGCTGCATGTATCGTGTAGGATTTTCCCAAATCTCCAACTGTAGTGGGTCTTGATGATCCGATCTCTCTGGCATTCTAAATCAGAAAGTCTCACTGGTAATGTGGCTCACCACATGTCAAACATCCAGTTTTTAGTCCAGTGCTCCTGGTCTCTGAAGTAGAAGTTGTTGGTCTAAAAACTTGTGATCCCGATCTGTTCTGTTGAACAATCCTAAACTTTCGGTGATGAAGATGACACTACTATTGTAGTCCCTTGTAAGGAGTCCTCTGCCAAGGAGTATGTCTTTGTGGTGTCATAAACATATATCCTCTGGGCATATCTCGATGTCATGAATCCTGTCTAGAATGATTCCTTCCCCGACCCCCTTTGTTCATCTCTTCCTCAGCTATGAGGGCCTTTAAAATGAAATCGTGCAATGAATTAGGCATTAGGACCCATACCTTTTCACAAATGTTGAAGTCAAGGCCCACCACAAACTTGTTTACCTTTAACTTATGTGTGTTTAGATTTGGATCATACCTAAGTAGATCCATAAAGCTAACCTCATATACTAGCACTGTACGACTACCCTGTTGTAAGGCATTGAACTCATTAAGATGACACACAATGAATTCCTCGAATAAGTACCTCTCTCAAAACCATTCCATGAACAACTCCCATGACACATCTTCGACGACCATGTTTAGTTGAGGTAGGAACATATTCCACCATAGAAGAGCAGTCCATTTCAGTTGAAAGACCACCATGCAGACTTTCAGGTTGGAGGTGTAATCACAAATTTCAAAGCACATCACCATATTCACCAACCATGCCTTGGTGGCTAAGTTGTCCATGGAACCCATGAACTCAGGAAACTTCACCTTCTTGATTTCTCTATGTATACTACCACTACCATATGGAGTGCATTGTGAACCCTCATTGGGTACATATGCTCTTCCCTCATCTCAATCCAAGAGGTTAATCAATGCCACAGACATCCTCTGGAAGGATCTCATCAACTTACCACATCTGCCACAACAACATGTTCTTGCTCAACATTTTGTTCATATCCCTCAAGGTTAGACCCTTCTGGCATGGGTACTATCGGAGGTGTCACACCTCTTCTTCCAACACCATGTTGTCTACTTCCCCTACGTCCTCTAACCATGATTACCAAAAAGAATAATTTCAGATCCTTTTTAGCGATCTAATTCAATCATTTAGTTTAACGTAGTTGATGGCGTAACAATCCAATGTTGCATGGTTGATCCCGCTCAGATACCATATGTAACATCCCCTCTGTTATGTCATATAAATACTTGTGGAACAATAACATCTATATATATATATATATATATATATATATATATATAACCATAGTGCATCATTTGAACCAGTGAAAAAAGACAGTGATGTACATCAACAATACTCATTGTATTTCTTTCATTCCATTGCACTACTAAATTTATATACCACTTAATGCATGAAGGATATGCCACTTCACAACAATAACATACAAGCTACCCACCCAACCTATCATGTAAGGTTAGGATCTCTAAGACACATAATCAACGCTCAAGTATAGGATTCGTCCGATTCATCTTGACCATTTAATGTCTCAAGACTGGTGACTGCTCTTTGGAACAAGGAAGTATCTAATTCCCATACCTTCAATCTATTCCATAAATCAAATAATTTCTTTCATTCTTATGTACAATTTTTCTTCAAAATGACACAGAGAATCTGGTGTCTTAGTCATCACCTCATAACACAATGTATACTATTTCAATAATTCATCATATTACTTATTTAAAGAATAGGAAGCAATCCAATAAAAAAAGACATAAACTTAATCAATAACGAAGACCTTCAACAATAAACCTAATAAGATGACAATTTTGTCTTACTCTAGTTTACTGGGAAAAGTGACAACCCTATAGCGTACATCCAAGTAGAAAGATGTTGATATATATCACAATTTAAATGAGGAAACGAACAAAAAATAAAATCTCTCAGCACAATGTAGAATTCATAAGCTTACTCTGTACTTTTGTGAACCAACTGATACTATGAAAAAATGAACCTACAACCGAGTGACAGTTTGTTCTAATATTGAGTTAATAATTTTTTGTAAGGAAACTAAAATTCCTCTTTTGGGTGTCACAATGCAACACTTCCAGAGCTAACTCTAGAAGTGCATGGATAGGCTCCTTGAAATCCCAAGTTCAGAAGGAACAATCCTTGGTGTGCATAGAGATCCTCTCAAGTCGGGCAGAGGTCTCTAACCTTCAGAACTATGAAGATAAGAAGAGATAGTGTGAACATGCACAGATGAGGCACACAGTACGCAATCAACAATTAGAATCCATAGATCAGGAGGGATGCTCTATTGAGCACCGAAGTTCATTTCAAAGAAAAATCTCAAGAGGGACAGCGTGTGGAGGGTTCAAAAGAGAAAAAAAAAGGTTGAAATGCTTTATAAGGAAACCAATGGACGATATTTGATCATGAGGAAATCAGAATCCCCATGACCTTCTCATCAAACAAAATATGTGCACTTGTTAAAACCTATAGACCATTGGGCTTCGTCACTTCATAAAATATGAGTTATTTATATTTAGAGAGTCATGAAGTATGAAGTTACAAAGTGATCTACACCATAGATGAGTGAGTGATTTCTAGCTCTTGGATCCGCAGGAGTTCGTTGATATGGTGATATTGGGTTTGTATCCATAGTGAGTCAAGAAACCCCAAAGCTCTTAAGTCCCAGAGGGAAGTACAGTCATAGGTCTGGTGATCAATCAAGAGTCATTAGATCTATGAGCCTTCATTCTTCGGTGTTTCAGTTAATTGGCATTTCAACAAAAATTGACACATGAAGCTAAAGGTTAAGGAACTCCCGAAGTTGAGAGTAAATCCTTACCATCCAACATTAGGTACACGTGTCTATAGATCTCGAGTATTCATAATTCGTTCAATTGGGAGGTGGTGAGTGAAAGTTGTCTTAATGAGAAAAGTCTCGAACTCGCGGAGTTACGAAGTTAATCCTGACTATTGTCAACGGTTAATCAAGGACCATTAGATCACAGGGTTCGACCTTCGTTAGTTCAGAGGTAATGTGAGTTGTAGAAGAAAAAAAATGAGAATCCCGAAGCTCAAGAGTCACTTCTAGCCATAGATCAGAGCAAGGTAAAGGAACTGTTGATCTTCAAGTTAATTAGGATTCGACTCTCTGACTAAGTTAATAGGTAAAATTTAAGGATTATGAAAATCTTGAAGTTTTGAACTTTCAAAGTAAAGGAGATCCATAGATCTAGCGAATAGTCAAGGACCATTAGATCTTCAAGTCTTAGTCCTTCATAGGTTCAACAATTCCACACTCTGGAGGAAACATGTTGATATTCACAAAAAGAGAAACTACTGGAGTTTTGAACTCTGAAGTGGACGACAACCGTTAATTTGACGGAGAGTGTAAACTGTCAGATATCCGATCTCTTCATAGGTTCGGTGATCCAGGTGGACCAATTTCAAGTTGTGCAAGTGGGAAAAACCATGAAGTCTGGAGTTCCATAGAGGATCTCCACCGTAGAAAATTGTGTATGGAAAATTCACGCTACGAGTTATGTTAGATTACTAAAATTTATGAAGGAAGTTGGGGTAGGGTTAACCTATGACTATTTGTCAACTCAGCTCAAGATCGGATTTGGCCGATTAGCACTTCGGAAGAAAAGGAGTGTTGAGTTTAAGAAACCTCCAGAGCGCCTGAGTTTCTCACCCCGAATAGCACCCTTTTTTACTAGCACTAGGTTCTAGCTCCTAGTCACGAGCATAACTTTGTTTAGGAAAAGGGGCTAACAGACTACAAGTTAAAATCATAATTCTAGAGACTTTAATAGGCCTTCTTCGGTCTCAAAATTTTTGTCTTTTAAAATACAAAACACATATACTCGACGTTATTATTAAATTGAGTTTACCAACGATTTCGACATAAAATCCACATATAAATTCGAATTAATTCAATTCACGAGAGAAATTCACGATGTAAATTTGGATACAAATCCTTAGTTTACCAGCAAAGTATTCATTGTAAATTCCTAAAATAATCTCAACAAAACTCCAATCACACGAACTTCAATATGGATGAAGATACAAATTTTAAGAGAACATAGATCATACATAATATAAATTCAAATTTACAATGAGGATCATGCCGCTCAATTTAGGGTTCGGAAAACATCTAGAATTACAACGAAAGTTTAAAATATAAACACTGTAAATATTATTCATTTGCAGCAACTGTAATTTAAAAAATATCTCTGAACTAATTCTCGTTGACAAAAAATGTAACCATTGGCATTCAGGCTTTCCAGTGATGTTATAGATACTCAATCAATATATTATACTAATACACTTGTAATATAAATGAATTTAGAATATAAAAAGAAATACCAGAACCAATGAATGTCATGTAATGAAGATGGCCTTCAAGTATTGCGCTCCTTCCTTTCCCTTGCTTTCTAATCATAGAGACTTCATCGGTACCTCCCAACCAATTCTAGGGGTACTCTTCTTCCCCCTTATCCCCCGAGCCGCAAAAGGGCCAAGCACAAAACCCATAACCTAATAGCTTCCAAGCTTGCCTCACAAGGAAGAGCTTCCATTCTTTTCACAAGCCCACAATCCCCACTCTTACAAGTAAAACACATTCAATCAAAAATTTGGCAGCATAACAGTGTTCCCCAAAATTTCAACCCCCCTCCCTTCTACATCAATTTCTTTATATAAATCTTCCTCACAAACATTTGTCCCTTATGCACAATTCATTATTTTTTTATAATTTTGTTAAAGGATTATTCACTCACTACACGTGTCACATTCTCATGAGGTTGCACAAGTTATTTCTCTTTTATTTTTATTTAAAAGCCACTTTTCCTCGCATTTCCCCATGTGTTCCTACTTTTCCTCTTAGTTGTCTCTTAGTTCCCCAATCCCTTAATTAATGGGTGTCTCCTAACTAGATTTTAGTTAGAGTTGGATTATGAGTCTTCTTTTAGTTAGGCTAGGGTTGGTTGACTCAAATTCTATTCTATGCAGAACCCATTCTATCAAGTTGTTATTTATTTTTGAATAAAGATTCATTTTTAATAATTTCATGCACAGAGGTGTATTTTATCAATTCTTTAGGTTTTTAATTCCTAATTCCTAACATTTGACTTCCTTCAAATATTTAACTCATGTCCCAATTCAATTAGTCCTTTATTTAATTTTAGACTTTAACTTAGGCTTCTGTTAGGATTTAATAATTAATAATCTCTTCTTTAATTAATTATTTTAATCCAACAAGGTCTAATCATTCCAATGTTTTCTAGGCCACCTATGTTTATTGACTCAGGTTTCAATTGTGCGACGTGCCCTTGAAGATGCATCTTTGTGCTCCAAGGGTTCCACTCCCGTTGACTTCTTTTGGAAGTTTTTCCAAACCCCTTGGAGGCAAAAATCCATTCGGTCAACTGTGTGAGAGACTAAGGGATTCCAAGGAATAAGGACTCTGCCTTATTGCGCGATCCTTAGAAATATTCATGAGTGAATGTCTCAGTCTTCCCTCATGACATCATGGACCTCCAAAACTAGGTAATCGTTAACCTATAGTTCTGGCCACGACGAGAGTCCTAGTAGGTTGTGATAGGGACACTGCCACACCTCTCCCTAAATATCTGGTTTTTTCTTTTTGTCTGTGGAAGGCCCCTTTACTCCTTATGTGAGTCGTATTAGCATGCATCCACTGACAAAAAAATGTCAAAAATCCTGTTAAGCCCTAATATTGGCTCATTACCCCTTAATTGGGGCATATTATATTAGTAATTTTATTTTATTTATGTTGGCTTTAGGCCATTAGTTGTAATTATACCTCCTAGTCTCCTATATATACCAAGAAGACATTTTCATTTTGAATCATCTTGTACTTGAACATTTAAGTAGGGTAAAAGGAGGTTTCCCCCTCGAAGAGGCTTATTATCTGAAATTATCTCTTTTTCAAGGCGTTGAGTACATTTTCTGAGGTTTTTCTATGCTATATTGATATTTGGTTCTTAACATATGGTATCCGAGCTCAAGGTCTTGGGGTTTCGCTGCTACATCTGAGACACCTTGTAAGTTTCGCTATAAATTTTTTTCTACAATGTTTCAGAAGGAATGGGTTGGAGGATATTTAGTAAACGGATCAAGGTACGTTGGGTTCAAAATTCAGCTCTTGAGGCCTTACACTTTCGGAGATACAGACTATACAAGATAGGGTTCTGGAATCATCCTGAACTGAGTCATTACATAATTTTCTCTATAAAAAAATTTCTGTAACGTTTCAGAACCTGAACTCCAGAGGATATTTACATAAATCAGCAAGGTATTTTTGGTAAAAAATTTAGCTTCAGGGTCATCTTAAATTTGTAGATACGCCCTGTGTAAGATAGGGTATCTGACTAGTCCTATTGACTAGTCTCAAGAAGGTGTTCCAAGTAAAACAATCATAACTTCTTCCTAGAGTATCCAAATTGAGTGGGACTGGTTTCATTGGATCGTGGACAGTCTGTAGTAGTTCTGGTGCAAGTTTTAGAATTTTATATCAATTATTTTGTGCGGAGCACGCTATACAAGTGAAATCTCTTGGAAAGTCCAAAAATCGACAAGTTGTGGGGAAGTTACCGTAAATTCCACTTGGCACATCCAATTTTGATCAGATGTATGGCATTGTAGAGAAGAAATATCAGAGAACTACATAAAAGAAAGTTTCATACCCATAAGGGCCGAAATGTGGGATATACAACAGAAGAAATATTGTCTAGCAGAACCACCTCAAAATCAAGGTTCAAAAGTGATACTTGGCCAACATGCCACCCAAAAAGGGAACTTCTACACTAAATAAGCCTCCA
>JASDQU010334947.1:0-12685 GCA_032191745.1 Picea mariana
TCTTGCGTATGTTCACTGGTGATGTTGATTTTCTAAGTTAAATGTTTTTCTTTCTCTGTATTCATTTTGTTTTCTGAATCTAATCTTTATGAATAGCGTTATGTTGCAGGATTTATCTTAGATACCCTGTTTCCGATTCTAAAGATTTAAATGTTTATCTTCTAATATCTTCAATTAAGAAATTCTTAACTGCTTGTTAGTTGAAGTTATTTTCCTCATTTGTTCTTCCATTCATCATTTTAAATTACTAAAGATCCAGTGAGTGTATTATCTCGCCCTATGAAGGTTTTCTTTGGCATTTCTGGTTGTATCTAATCTCTGATTGAATACAGACCCCATAGCCCAATGGATGTGTAGACCATCTCAACCAACTTCAAAAAAAATCTTTTGCAACAAAACCAACAGTTTCTTTACCTAGCCTAATATCTAAAATTAAAAACAAAGCTAAATCATATAGAGAGATCCCTCTGTGAAGCTGGAAGGGCTAGATCCCATCTTTAAAAGCGGTTGTTTAAGGTTACCTTTGTAGATTTCTTCTTTTTCAACCTCTAGGAAATTTACCAAGTGCTAACATACACTACAATGGCATTGTTGATTATGAGGGGGATTGTTATAGTTCTTCCATAGTTCATTATTGAGAAACATGGAGTGTGCATATGGTGTGCACTTGGAAATAATTCCAAGGATTCTTTTACAAGAAGTGAGAGTAGGTATAAAGGGTTCTTGGATCTTAGAAATGTGAGTGGGTTGATTTCAGTAGCATCAGTGTAGGGATAATCATACTATGTGACGTTCAGTGATGACGTTTTCAGGAAAATCTAGATCTTCTTTATGAAGACCAAGGATGCATTCTTCATTCGGTTTCAAGATTTCACAGATTAAGTGGAGAAACATAAAGGAAATAATATTAAGGTAATTAGGTTGGATAATGGGGGGGAGTACACCTATAATTAATTCAATAATTTCTACAAGGAGGTAGGTATCAAGCGAGAGTTGATAGTGTCATACAACCCTACAAAAAATGGGGTTGTAGAGAGAAATAATTGGTCCATCATCAGTTCTTCCATGACTATGATACATGACCAGGAGTTTGTTATGTTTCTTTCGGAAGAGGTGTGTAACACGACAATATATGTACACAATAGGAGTCCTCGTAGGATATTGGGGGACAAGACTCTGGAGGAGGCATTCTTAGGAGTGAAGCCAGAGATAACACATTTGAAAATATTTGGTTTTCCAGTCTACATCCATGTGCATGTGGAGAAGATGTAATACCCCTAGTCCTAACCCCAACTGTACATATAAATGTAAATGAACATATAGGCTGGTGAGCAAGGATATTTTGGGCCAGAAGGCTTATGTGACTCTTAGGCCGGAGAGCCTAGATGCTAAATTCTAGTGAGTCTATTATTATAATATGTAAACACTCATATAATTAATAAATCACATCACTACTACAGACCGACCCACAAATGAGTATGGGGGGATAAAATCCACTAGAAAGGGAAATCGGGCTAAGAGTATATGAAAGGGGCTAAGCTAGGTGGATTAATCCCAATGGAATACTATATTAATATTCTTTAAAGGTTAAAGTATGGATATGAATATATCCTAAGTTTATAAATATATGACAAGGGAGTCTCTTGGGTGCCATGTGTCATAAAAGGAACATACATATATAATAGGGGGGATAGTTCATTATGTAGGATGGAGGGAGATTATTTTTACTACATGGAAGCAATGATGAATCAGACCTGAGGGTGATGGACTGCAATAGGAACCTGTACCTATTTTGGTTAGGTTGGGGAGCTGAATTGAATAAGAAGGTTGTCAGGCCCGTAGGATTGAATAAGTGTGTTGTTAGTGTCGTAGGACTGAATAAGCGGGTTGTCAGTCCTGTGAGCATTCTCTCTAGATAAGATAACTACTAGGAATTGAACTTATAAGGTGCCAAACCACAACTACAAGGCTCTAAGACTTCTTGTATGGTCTGTTGTTGAAGCCTCAGAAGGCACATGGGGCAGCCGAAGGACTGTTGATCAGAGAAGGGGAATGCTTCTTGGGTTGGGATAGGGATGTGAGGAATGAGAGATTACATGTTGTTAGCTTGAGTTGGAACCTGTGTCTGATTTTGTAATCTATTAAAGAGACCTTATCCTAGTTAGAGACCATTTACCCAGGTGGAATTTATCCCCAGCTCAGGGGTGAACCACTGCTGAGAGTTATGAGCATTGCGTTCTAAGGATAAGAGGAACGTGGAAGGTCTAAATGCAATTGATGTTTATTTCCTGAGATAAGTGTCATTCATGTGTTTATTTAAATTATTGTGTGTGTACAATTATGATTTTTCTGTCATGGAATCTCTGTTGTTAAATTCTATATATGGATTTTTATTGTTGCATGCATGATGTTATTATTTCTTCTTAACTCTTTTCATATGAAGAATTTATTATTTAATTTACTGGTATTAGAATTGCAATTTTGTGTGACGTGGCCTAGCTTGGAGCTGGGTATTTTATAGAAGAGGATGAAGTTGGAGCCTTCATAACCAAATGGTATATTTGTGGGGTACAACAAAACCTTAAAGGATTACATGATATTCATTCCAATGCAGAGGAAGATAGTTGTGAGAAGAGATGTTAATTTTGAGGATAACTTGGAATTTAGGAGATATTAGGAGTCATCAATAGTGATAGCAGATGAGAATAAATAAGATTCAAAGTATGAGAAGAAATAAACAACTTAAACTTCAGGTGGGGAAGAGGCATTATCCCCTTCCAATTATGTCAGGAGACATAGGTGGTTATTACAGTTATCAACGGATGTTGGGGAGGCTCCTAGGAGTTCATTTAGAGAGTGCAGGCCTTTGAGGAAGTTTCCGAACAATATGGCGCTTATGAGTAGCATCATTGATGTTGAGCCTTCCAGTTTTGAGGAAGCGATAAATCAACTAGTTTGGAGGGATTCCATGGTAGAGGAGTACACCTCTATTATGAGGAATGATGTTTGGGACATAGTGCCAAGACCAAAGGGGAAGTCATTTGTGATTTCCAAGTGGATCTACAATATCAAGAATATTTGGGGTGAGAGGATTCATTAGATGAATTTTAATACAATTATGAGGTGGAGGATTCATCAGATGGATGTGAATACATATTTCCTTGACATGATTATTGAGGAAGAAGCATATATAGAGCAACCTTAGGGATTTGAGGTACATGGGAGAGAGTCTCATGTGTGTATGCTGAGGAAATCCTTGTACAAACTCAAACAGGCACCTAGGGCATGGTATTATAGGATTGATTAATACTTTCAATGTATGGGCTTTAATAAGAGTGAGGTGAATCCTAACTTTTACTTCATACTTGTTGGGGTGGATCCACTCATCTTGGTGTTGTATATGGATGATTTGTTTCTCACAAGTGTAGAGGATCTTATTGTAAGATGAAAATAAAATTTAGTTATTGATTTTGAGATGAAGGACAATGGCTTGATGCATTGTTTCTTGGGGTTATAGGTATGGAAGGTATTGAGAAACCTCTTCCTTGGTCAATGGAGGTATGCAGTGGATATATTGAGGAGATTCAGGATGGAGGACTGTAGACTGATGGATAAACTTATGGTTACCGATATGAACAAGGTTGTCAATTCAGATTTAGAGTTGGTGGATCCTAGGATATATAGGTAGTTGATAGGGTCCTTGATGTATTTGGTCAACATGAGGCCAAATATATGTTTTCCTATTGACAACTTGAGTTAGTTCATGGTGGAGCCAAGGTAGGTGCATTGGCTAGTAGTGAATCATGTTCTTAGATACATTGGAGTATTGATTGAGGTACTTTGAGGAGATGGAGTGAGTTTGTAGGGATATTTAGACTCAGATTGGGCAGGGAGTGTAGTAGAAAGAAAGATCACCTCAAGGTGCTACTTCATATTGGAATTAGCAATGATTACGTGGTTAAGTAGGAAGAAGACTTTTGTAACACTTAGTTCAGTAGAAGTAGAATATATGGAAATGAGTATGGCTAGCTGTAATTCCAATTGGCTTAGCAAATTGCTTACAGGTTCATTTGATCAGGAATCGGAGCCTACAATGATATATTGTGATAATCAAATCTGTATCAAACTCTTGGAGAATCTAGTATTCCATTATAGGTCAAAGCATGTAGAGATAAAATATCACTTCATTCGAGATAAGATCCAGAAGGGAGAAGTGAAGCTTCAATATATTTCCACAAATGAGTAGGTTGTAGATATTTCTGACTAAAACCTTGGTTAAAGAGAATTTTTTGTTCTTCAGAGACAAACTTGGAGTGGTTCATAATACCTTCATCACTAAGAGGGAGTGTTCATGTTAGTACCATCAGACAAGTATTTTCACACAGGTCTAAGTGTCTAGACATGTGGAAGTCATCCAGATCCTTCTACCTTGAGACTTTACTTTAATTAAAGTAATTATTAAAGTAAAGTGCTTTTATTAGAGAGTTGAGTTTTATTTAAAGAAATGATTTAATTAGCATTAGCGAATTAAATAATATCCATTGATGTCAAGTGAGGTGAGAAGTAATCTCAAACATCAACCACTTTGGAGATTAGGTTTAGTTCATAACTCAATATTATGAAATCATGGAAAGTTTGGGAGGAAATACAATGATACAGAGAAAAGAAGGAATATTTCTCAGAGGATTGGATCACAAAGGACTATGATTCAAGGAGATCTTACATATGTGGAGAAGGACTTCCATCTAGAGATCAGGTCAGGGAGAAGACTAAACAAAGGCAATCACAAGTGGGTTTTAGTGTATTGGAGTCACCACAATAGGGTTGTGCCATATGGAGTTTTTGTATAGTTTTTGAGTGCATGCATGCAGGTTTCAATGGAGATAGGCATGTATATGTGGGTTTTCTTAAAGAATGGTGCATTCATCTCAGGAAATATGAAATACCAATGTATTATAGCATATCATGAGTTTCTAGGGTTTGCATGTACTGTCTATTACTTTTTTGTATTTCTCTATGGGCCATTATCCCAGGTACAAGAGTCCTTGTAAGATTTGAAGTTATTTGAATGATAATCTTAGTTTATAGGAATAATATCTTTGTATATTTAATATGAGATTTTTTTTTCCAATATTGGTATAGATATCTTTATTTTAGTTTAATATTCTAGCAAGTGTATGTTGTTTTGTGAGTTGCTAATTTTATTTATAACAAGGAAATCACTAGACAACAAGATACCTATGTGTCAAAGTAGGTATTTCAAGACATGATACCTCTGAGTAGCCAAAATTATACAATAATGGTTGCGACTTCAATTCTATCTATCATACATTGAGCATAGGAAAACCAGTTCCATACTTTCATATCTAGGATGGACTACTATGACATCAAGTTCGTCTCTATGTCCCTTCAAGTGAGCATGTGGATATGATTTGGGAATCTCATTATAGTTAGGTGGCAGGACACTTTTGCATGGAAAAAATAGTGGCAGTACGCAAAATTATTTTTATTGGTCAAATATTTGACAAGATGTCAGCAAGTATATTAGATCATGCATTGCTTGCACCATCGCCAAACCCATCATTAATAAATATGGGATATACACCCCTCTTCCTACTCCTAATAGTCCTTGGGAGTCCATGTCCATGTATTACATATATGGTCTACCTTCAACCAAGCATGGTAATGACTTTGTTGTCATGGTCATTGATCGATTCTCTAAGGTGGTAGTTTTGACACCCTACAAGAAGAGTATCACAACTAAGGCCACTGCTAAGATCTTCTTAGAGTATGTTTGGGCTCATTTTGGGATACCACAAACTATTATTTTAGATCATGATATTAGTTTGTCGAGTACATTATAGTCCAATCTGTGGTCATTAATGGAGACCAATCTCACCAAATCAATTGCCTTCCATGCCCAAACCAAATGATATCGATGGACGTAGTCAACAAGATGATTGTGAATATATTGATAATGTACAACTGCAAACATCTTCACACATGGGATGGGAGTCTTACTTATGTTTAGTATAACTACAATTGATCCCTTCATATCTCTACTAGCCATATCCCTTTTTAGGTGTGCTTGGGGTCCAACCATTGTCCCCAATTGACGTAGCCATTCCCATTGCATCCACACAGGAAGAATATGGCCATGCTCAAACTAAGGATAATAAGGAAGCCAGAATTGTTTCATGGATTTAACACAACCGCCAACAAGTCCATGACATATTATAGAAATCTAATTCCAGGTACAAGCAATGACATGACCAACATTGGCTTCCACACAAGTTTTAGGTTGGTGATAAGGTCTAGTTACATTTGCAGAAAGAGCACCTTGAAAGACCCCATTGCAAGCTTAACCAACTTTGATATGGGCCTTACAAAATCACCAAGTCCATAGGTGATAATTCTTTTGTATTAATTATTCCCCCATTCCTTGGCCCACATCCTTTCTTTAATGTGGAGCTCATTTTCCCATATTTCCCACCTCAATGGACACCTTAGAGGTAGTTGAGCACTTTTCCCCTACAAAACTAAACCCTGATTTCCTTGACTAGGATATATTTGATCAAATAATGGATAAACATATGAAAGGCACCTTCCAAAATAACATACAACTCTACCAGGTCGTCAAAGTAGGGAAACATTTCTACCAAGGAAAGTGGCTCAGAAAGAGCCAAATTCAGTATAAGTTTCCCCATCTGATGAGGGAAATTGAAGCAATTGAGAATAATTATTCCCAAGGAGGAAGGAATGATCCAGAAGGACATCGATGGCCACCAAACTCTTCCACTAGCTCAATGGTTCTCTATCTTCTTGTCAATTTTTCTATAGTTTTTTGGGTCCCAAACTTCTGAGGCCATTTTCAGGCCCTAAACAATGTTTTTTGGACATTCGAGGGGTTACGGAGTTCTAGGGACATACCCTGGCCACAACCAAAAGTTGTAATCCCCTAATATTTCTTTCCAATGAGCTATTATGTTCCCCAAACAAATATTGTATGCTAAATTTGTGCCCCTGAGAAGTTGATGTATCAAATAACCACCTCGAGGCCCACAATACTTTTGGTGTTTCATATTCTAGGGTTGGGGTTTTTATGTTTATGTTTTTTCCTTTTTGTCTCTTAGGCTTTATCATAAAAGTCCCATTTTGGCCTCTTTGTAAGCATATTTTTGTGAATGAGTGCAATCAACATCTCTTTCTCTTCAGAGATAAGCTACCACCATTCTAGCTAGTTTTTGTTCTACAATATTCTACTATTGTATTCATTAATAGAAGTTGGGTTTCATTGTATTGTTGTACTCTCTTCTATATTTTTGTGCATGTTCCATTTCATTCTCAATACAATCTAGATCATTACTTTGAGGGTCTTCCAAGGATTTTGCATGTTTTCATCATCTATGATATTGTTTTGGCAAGTTCCCTCATAAATTTGAAAGTGAATGATCTACTGACCATGATTGAAAATCATTGAGCTTATGATGTTATCTAGGATGGAAGGGTTAGAAATCAATTCAATAGAAAATTTATCAATAATAACACTATATGGAGGAACCAAATGAGAAGAAACATTAAAGGTGGATAATATACATCGATTGGTGCCATTTTTCCACATTTTTTAACTAATGGTTGAGTTATGTCAAATTTCTATATTTTTGAATGGTTAGGTCACATTGTGCTTTTCATTAAGAGTTATATCATATTCTAGCGTTCCAAAAGGATTATATTTGATAGTGACATTTCTTAATGGTTATATCACATTGTGATGTTCAAGTTTGTTGATTTGGGTTGAATTCTATGCTCCTCAATGGTTATGTTGCATTCTAATGTTCATCAATGGTTATTTCATATTATGACATTAAGGGGTTTTACCGTGGTTCAGATTAAAATTTTGACTTCAACATAATGTTACATTACAACATTAAGAGGTTGATAATATGTATTATTTATTTATTTAATCAACTTTATTTTTATGTGAATTTCAGAGTATCTATATCTTTGTATTTGAAATTCCCTATTGATGGATAGATTATATCTAGATTTTTTATTAGGTAATTTCTAAGTTTTTTTTATCATCAAATTACATCTATTAGAGTTAGTGTTAATATATTTGGTTCCATCTAAAGAATGATATTACATTAATTGAAGAAAGAGGTGCATTCATATGTTGATGTGGTATTAAGGGCTAATAAGTTCCATGGGGGCTTAACCAGGTAAACAATACATTAACATGTATGTTCATAAACAGGGTTTATAAAAGGGTCAATACCTAGGGAAATCTATTGAGGTGTATTAAGGGGTGGATGGGGGTTTTAATCATATGCACCAATATAGGTATTTGTTAGAAAAATAGGATCGCAGAGCACTGAAATAAAAAAAATACGGAAATAAAACACAAAACAATACATACAATAGAGACACAAATATACATGGTTCAACCAGTGTGGGATACGTCCACCATAGAAATTGCCAGGTCCTTCATTTATTATTATCCAACAAATGAAGGGATACAACCTACAACAAACTTGCTCTACCTTCCTCTTCTTTCTCTCACAGCCTCCTATCTCAGAATAAAATATTCACGATGATCCATAGCCACAATACATCTCTCTCATAAAATAGGGTTTCCTTCTAGGGAAAAAAACCCTAAGATAATATCTACCATCAGATCTGCGACCTTATAAAGAACGGTCCAGATTTACAATGAAATTACAATATACATTTACAAGGCAATTTTTCCTTCGGGGGCCTGCTTGCCCCCGGACCCCATAGAGGGGGTAACCCCCCTCTACACTCCCCCGCGTGGAGGAGTGTACATTATTCTAGGGTGTAAAGTCTTCATGGGGTACAAACATGGCTGAAAATATAGACCTCTAAATCAGGAAGATAATCATGCTCCACAACCAACAATCTCCCACTTGGAGACTGATCTCAACAACTCCACCGCTGTTGTATATGTTGGGTTATGATCTTTCTTGGACTTGAAAAATTTATCATATTCATCTTCATTCTTAAATACCAACTGAAACTGAGCAGTAACTCAGTTTCTCCTTGGTCACTCCCTTTGTAACATGTCTACAGGATTATCATTAGTATGTATCTTTTCCAACTTCAAATGTCCATATTTCAAGATGGATCATATGAAATTGTACCTGAGTTGTATATTCTTAGTCTTCGAATGGAAGGTTGAGTTCTTTTCAAGATGAATGACACTCTCATTGTCACAATACAACTTGATATTCTCCTTCTTCTTTTCCAATTCCTCCTTAAACCTTTGTAACCAAATCATTTCTTTACTAGCCTCTGTAGCATCAACATACTCTGCCTCTGTTGTTGAAAGTGAAACAATCTTTTGTAGTTTCGAAATCCAACTTGCTACTATTCCACCTATAGTAAAAACATACCCTGTGGTGCTCCTCCTGCTATCTTTATCACCTACCATATCTGAATCAACATATCCCTGTAGAACAATGTCTGAACCTTCAAAACATAATGCATGAGTAGCAGTACCTCTCAAATACATGAGAATCCACTTTTCTTCCTCCCAATGTTCTTTACCTATATTGTTCATATACTTTCTCACAACTCTCACTACATGTGCAATATCTGGTCTTGTGCAAACCATCGCATACATCAAGCTGCCAACTGCTGATGAATAAGGGACCCTGGACATGTATTCTATATCCTCCTATGTCTTAGGACACATTTCCTTAGTTAATTTGCAATGTCTGTCCAAAGGTGTACTAACTGGTTTTGCATTTTGCATACTAAACCTCTCCAACACCTTCTCTATGTACTCACCCTGAGAGAATGTCAATTTGTGATTTTTCCTATATCTTGTTATTCTCATACCAATGATTTTCTTTGCAGCACCCAAATCCTTCATCGTAAATGAATTAGCTAATTTCTTCTTGAGCACATTTATATTCTGCATATTAGACCCTGCAACAATCATGTCATCTACATACAATAGCATGATAATATAGCTTCCATTTTCTACCCTTTTAAAATAAACAAAGTGATCAGAATGACATCTACTATAACCTTGTTCTATCATAAACCTGTCAAACTTCAAATAACATTGCCTTGGATATTTATTTAGGCCATACAAGCTCTTCTTCAATCTGCATACCAAATTCTCCTTTCCTTTGACATCATACCCCTATGACTTTTGCATATAAATCTCTTCCTCCAAATCCCCATGGAGAAAAGTTGTTTTTACATATAACTGTTGAAGATTAAAATATTCTACTACCACAAGACTTAAATAGTCATAATTGAAGTCGTTTTAACAACAGGAGAAAATATTTCATCAAAATATATACCTTTCTTTTGTGTAAACCACTTTACAACAAGTCTAGCCTTGTACCTCTCTTTACCTTCATCTTCTTCCTTGAAATTGTAAACCCATTTATTTTGTAATGCTCTTTTTCTGTAGGAAACTAAACCAAATCCCAAGTCTAGTTATTTACCAGTGAATCCATTTCCTCTTTCATTCCTTTCTCCCACTTATTTTTGGTGTCTACCTACATTGCCTCTTCATAACATTTTGGTTCACCAGAATTAGTCAATAATAAATAATACAATGAAGAAGAGTATCGTTCAGGGGGTCTACTTAACCTGGTAGATCTTATAAAAACACTTGCAGGAGTTTGAGGTACCTGTTGCTCCTGTTGTTGTACATTTTGATTTTTTGGTTCCTTTGGAATTTCTTTTTCAATGATCTCATCAAGCACTGTGTATTCTGGTTTTTCTTTTTTTTGTTTCTTTCGCTGCAACTAATCTTTGTACATGACCTTCTCATTGAATAAGACATCTGTAATCCTAATGATTTTGTTATTTTAATAATCCCATAAGTGATAAATAAAATCATTAACACTGTATCCAATAAAGGTACACTTCTTGGATTTTTCCTCAAGATTTGTTCTATTTTCTTTATCAATATGGACAAATGATTCACATCCGAAAGTCTTCAAAAATGAATAGTTTACCCTTTTTCCTATCCATGCCTCCTCTAGAATTCTACCATCCAAAGAGCTTGAAGGTCCTCTGTTTATTAAGTAAACATCAATATCTACAACATCTTCCTAGAACTGTAAGGGAAAACCAACATGCAATCTCATACTCCTTTCATGCTCCATGATTGTCCTATTCATCCTTTCTGACACACCATTTTCTTGTGGTTTTCCTAGAACTTTCTTCTCTCTGCGAATCCCATGGTATGTGTTATCTCCCAAAATAGCACCGTCATTTTGGTCAAGTTTTATGGTGGATAGCATGGCTATTGATAGTTTCCTCAATTCATTGTTGAGTCTTTTTAGCTGCAAAACTTAAGTTTTGGTTTTGTCTTAAGAAAATAATTTGACCCATAAAGTCTTCTTTTCAAAATTTTCATTTTAAACTTTCATCAGCTAACGTGTGTCCAAAAGTTGAGCGTGCACTGTTGAAAGTGCATGCTTTCCGCAGCTAAGGAACAGTTTTTCAAAGGTCATGCGCTGTTGAAAGTGCATGCTTTCCACAGCTAAGGAGTGCTTTTTACAAAGAGGCGCGCTGTTGAAAGTGCATACTTTCCACAGCTATTGAGCGGTTTTCACAAAGTCACGCGCTGAGGAAAGTCAAGATTATCAACAGCTAACAAAGGCTGTACACCCAGGTTGGCAACATCAAATCAAATCTTTGGTTCCATCTCAGACATCATTCACAAAAGACTGTTTAGAGTTTTGAATTGCAAATGGAAAGAATGATACTTAAACTTGCAGGGAACTTTTCAATCCCTTCCCAAGATTCAAATGAAGATCAGAAAGCACCATTGGAAAGTTCAGGATTTGTAGATTTCAATCAACTATTTAAACATGAAAAATGAACTTTTTATGACCGAGAAATTCGATTTTGAAAATCTGCCTGCTTTCAACAGCGCAAAAGGCAGAATTTTGACTAGTTAGCTGTGGAAAGTGGCTACTTTCAACAGCGCAGGAGAAGATTTTTTAGGCAAGTGCGCTGTTGAAAGCTGTCATGGCCAGAATAGCCAAATTTTCGCCCAGATCAAGAATTTTTGGGTTTGAATGGTTTGAATCCTTCTTCAATAAGCTGGTTATGAATTATCAAATCAAAATCTGAAGGCCATTCTTGGAGATGAAAGTCAAAAGGGCATTTTTTGACTAGATTTAGTGATTTTTAAGGGAAAAATGATAGGGATTTTTGGCACACATCATCAAATTCGAATTCCACTTTCAAAGGGACAGATCAAAGAGCCTTGGAAGGCTAGGATACACTTCATCAACTTTCCACCAATGTTTGAAGACCAAAAGATAGAGGTTGACCTCATCTTGAGGATCTCTCCTTATCTTTTGTGAATTAGTTTTGACTTTCTATTTTTAGAATATCAGATCCATTATTTTAGGATCTGAAACTGATTGTAAGAGGCTATAAATCCAAAGACATTTGGAGCACTAGAGGGTTCAATTTTGGGTACTATGATGCTGTCTCTGTAACCAACAGACTTATTCTTATTATATGAAAAATTTTCAAGCTTCCTTCAGTTGTGTGGTCAAATTTTCCTCCTCTGTTCTCTTATAGTTTATGAGTGAAAGTTCTTTGCTAATGCTCATTCAATTTGCAGTGACTGTCATCTCACTGGTTAATTGTTTTAGTTGATGATCATAAGCTATTTCTTTGGTTA
>JASDQU010334953.1:0-11725 GCA_032191745.1 Picea mariana
GTGGGTGTCAGTGCTTTGTCCAACTATGGCATGCAGATGTATGTTCCCTTCTAGTTATGCAACCTGTGGATGTCTTCAGTAAAACCCTAGTTCAGTAACCATAGTCTTGACCCTTCAACTCCTACAACTTCTCTTCTCTACTTCAAACTCATTGTTTTATATTTGTCAATGATACCTTCCCATAACATTTAAAAAAAGAGTTATTCAATGTGTTGAATAGGTGTTAATGGGAGACCCTTGCTCTCTTATTTATACTCTCCAAGTAGCCTTCTTTAGGGGTTATCTTCTAATTGTTTTACCCAACTTCCCTCTTTTAGGGCTAACCCACTTTAAACTACTTTACCCACTTGCAACCACTTTACCATAAATAGTAAACTCACCAGTTATTGTTGCAATTAATTGATTTTTAATTATTTTATTATTTCAATGACTTTACCCATGATTAAATCCTAGTTACAACCACTTTGACTAGTAAAGTTCTTCTATGCGCTTCTAGAATAATTGACCAATTTGACCTTCTAGGGGATTCTATACAACTCATAAGGGTCCTCCAACTTCACTAAGCCATATCTCCTCAACCGTGATGAACTACATGACGTACCACATATCAACAGAAAAAAAAATGACATGTACTATCCATCTATGATAGTGTTTCCTAAAAATTGACTGATATTCATTACATTATTCCTTAGACAGACATGGGTTCCTTATCAACGCTTATGTGGCTACCATAATTTTCTACCAAAATTTCTTCAAGGGTTGACATCAATGACAACCAACCCAATTAATCAACAATATTCCCCTTTGGCATTGATGGAAACACTCTGATCGAATACTAAAGTCATGGAAATCATGCTCCCCCTGTGACCATTGTGTTGAGGGGCCCTAAATCCCTTTAACTCAACAAAAGGAACCAAACCCACCAGCAAGGCCCAATTAGACTCTGCAACATTTGATAGTGGAATGGTTCTCCACATTTGTCGATCCGGCCAAATAATCGATGGGATTTATGTAGTGATTGACAGGATATCTTTTTTTTTTTTTTTTAATTGGGGGAATCGACAACTCATAGTTCTCGTACTCGCGTGACATAGGGTCGATACCCGTCTGCTACCACTATAACCCCAGGTGTGCCACACAACCTGCAAGCATGGAGCAAAAGTAAATCGGGGTGAGAATCAAACTTGAGACCTCCTTTACATATTTCCTTCCATTTACATGACACTTGCCAATCGGTCTACACCCCTGCGGGCTACAGGATATCTTCTTATGAAAGTTTTTCCTCCAGTTTAAACGTTCTCTTTTTGTATTTTCTTTATTAGATGGTTCTGATAAAAAGATGTGCGCTGGTATAAACCATTTGGGTAAAAGGGAAATCTTAATTACTGAAGAAGGTTGAGCTTTGGATAACCCTTGTTCTCAAGCATGTAAACAAATAATTTCACACCTGTGACAAGCCTAGTACTAATACATCAACTTGTTGGTATTTCAATTATTGACTGAGATACAATTATCAAAAGAAAACATACATGCAATAAAATGATGGCAAGAAAAACAATTTCTTTATCTCTAATGACTAATCACATACTAACACAATGATTTGCTTTCCATCATTAGGAACAAGAACTACAAAAAATATATTGAATCAGCTAACTTATCAATAGATTTAGAAACTCTTACTCATTACAACATCTATTCATGAGATAAAGTTGGAAGTAATTCCTCATTAGATCCGATCACACATGCCTTTGATGAAAAACAAAAGTTTGTCTCTCGTCCTAAATAAGACTTCTCAATTAAGGTAGTTCGGAAATAGTTTTTTACAATTCCAAAAAATGAGGGTCTTTGCCAAAACCATCGACCATTCCTAAAAGTTCGATCCTCTTATTTATAACAAATCATTAATTGAAAATAACTATCAAAAGTGCAAGCTAAGTAAAAAAAAACATAGCCACATGGCGCTTCCATCTCTCTATCTTCTAAGAGTCATCAAATGGCTTCATTGAAGTGGACGACTCTTATCATACTATGACCATTTGATGAAGAGTTTCTTGCATGTGTTGTCATATAAGAATTTGTGTTGGTTCATCGGGGCCGAAACTATCTTCTTTACTTCTACCATCTGTGCCCAATACTTTACTATTTTGACACTTAACTGTTGTAATATTGTTCGAGCCAGAGACTGATGTCTCTCATCTCCTGATTGATCTTGACCTAACTCCTTTTGAAATCAACCCATTTTTCTTGAATCTCCCGCGGAGTTTCTTGGGCCATTTTCACCCAGTATTCGACCGCCTTCCTTATCCGATCTATGTAGTTTTCCTTAGCACCCGAATACCGTGCTCTTTGGCATCTCGGCCCTTTTGAACCACGTTGATGTAATAAATTCTTTCTACTTCTTGGTAGGCCTTCTCATACCATATTTTCACGTCTTTGTAGGTCGCTAGGGACATAAGGGTGTCTTCTTGGAAGTTTTCTATCCCTACAGTGAAAATGTGTCATTCATTCGTGAATTTGCTATAGGTATCTTGGAACTCACTTCTCAAAAACATCCTGTCTTGTGTGGAGTCCTGATAGTATTTCTCCAAATGGAGCAGATGCTCCAACTCCTTTAGTGCATCAACCAACTCCTCTTCATCTTTCCTTGCTCTATCCAGGGTGGCATGTGTGATCGCCATCCCTACGCCGATAAGATCGGACGTCTTGGCATGCTTTGTGTTGATCAATTTATCCTCTATGGTGATGAGGATAGAATTGTACAACCTAATACTCCTCTTCTTAGTGGTTCTCTTCATGATGGATTTCCTCTTTCGATCGTAGGTGATTTCTTGTATATCGACGATCTCATCAACAAGTTTGGGGAGTTGTTGTTCTCCCCAGGTTAGAGTATTTCCCAGGCTCCCGACTATGTATATCTGTTCAAGGTTGGGTTCCTAAACCTATTCTGTATGTCCTGATGGCTCAACCTCTAGTTGTTTCTTATCAGGTGGTAAGGTACTGGCCAAAATCGAGGAATCAGGGGCAGGTTCGGTACTTACTTGGTAATCGGCTATTGAAATGTCTATTTCCCATTGTGGAATTTCTTCTTCTTGTTTGCCTGATCCTCGCTCATCCTTCGAGATGTCCATTGGGGTTCCAGGTATGTTGAGTGATTCAGATTCTAAGGCACTTTCTACCTCATTCTTGATCTGCGGATGACTCTGAACTGGAGCATAGGGACTCAGGGTTGATGTCCTCTTAGGTTCTTTCTCCTTTGTAATTTGTACTAGAGTTACCAGGGACACCTATGAACTCTCCTCATCATCGTAGATGGTTATCAAACTGAATAAGGGATTATGTACACTTTTTCTCCCTAATGTCCTCCCTATCTCGGGTTGGGTTGAAATTTCCCCTCATGATCGGATTTGTGGTGGTGGAACTTCAGGGTTTTCTGACTCGATGATTTCTACAAGCTGCATTGGCTCTAGGCTACTTGGTTCTCCTAGGCTTTCAATTGGGTCATCAGTGAGAATTATTGTCATTTCTATCATATCAGGGTCATTTTGTGATTGATCAATGATTCTCTGTGCACCTTCTAGCAAGAGTAATCCCCTTCTATGTGCCTCTGTCATCTCTGTCGCTCATATTTTTTCCCTCGATCTGAGGTCGTATTGAGCCAACTGGTCGATTTTTTACACTTATTCATCCATGCTCATGGCCTTGAATCTAGTCATATTTGGGTTGGCCATTCTTTGTACCACTACGTCCCAGTCCTAGGCACACTCTATAAAAATTTCATCCTCAAAATTTTCATGAGCGTACGACCAATAGGATGATACCTATGAAGCATGTTGGAGGACCAAGCCTTTACGGTCGTGCTTGCAGAATTGGCCTGTCGAGAACCTGAATTCTAGTTGAATTAGCCCTTCTTGTTTGGCTTGAGCAGTATCCTTCACCAGATAAAACCCCACATGGAAACTGTATGGTATGAAATCCCTCTTCTTGTCCTTGACTAATGTGGCGTTGTATCCCTGTAGGATAGTCTGATAGCAATTTTCTCCCACAATGAGCCAGTCTGGGACATGAGAAGGTAGGAGATGTGTTGCTCTGGTGGCCCCGAACACCCTAATGTAGGTTGAGAGTTCGTCTAAATACTAATGACTTACCTTTTCTACCATCTTCTTGGCTTCTGCAGATAATCTTGGGCATTCCTTTCTAAAAATAATAAAATTAATGTGGGTGATGAATTCATCGAAGATGAGTGTGTAAGATTTTTTTTTCCTATTCTCCCATAGTATGCTGAAGTATGTGTGGACAGGGAGCTCCGCAACATGCCAGCCTAAATTGATGTCGATGAATACATTCTTGGCACACATGACATCGAGCAGGTATGAGGCCATGTAGAAAGTGGGTGTTTCCCCTTCTTTCGGCGTTTGAGCATGTTGTACACAGATGCTTAGTTGTTTAGAAATTATTTCTCCCTAGTTGAAGCTGCTCCTGGATATCGCCACTGTGTACGCCAATGGCATCCATTCTTTTGAAAACTTGAAGAAATCCTTTTATCCATATAGCCAGTAGATGGGAGCCATCAAATAGATGTATGACTCCCTCAGGTTAATCGTTTCATACCAGCCATTGCTTTGGTTAGTGAACTTCTTGTCCTCCTTCCACCACGAGGCCATCAACTGGATGGTGTCATGGAATTCATAGAACTTCACCACGAAGTCTATGTTGAGCCACTCCCCTAGGTCCCTGAGCTTGTAGTATTTATGGAATTTTTTTGGGAGGAAAAATCTGACACACCCACCATTCTCATCGTTGATCAAGCAGTTATGCTCGTCCGTATGATCGATCGGCCATTTTAAAACCTATATTCAAGGGAAAACCATGGTTCTGCTGGCCACCATGTGTAAATACGACCATCAGATGTTCAGGAACACCTGGTCATCGAACGCCCTTACGTCCAGGTCGTTGTGTGGGATATACTTTGGGTATTCTTTTTGGCTAATTCTGTTGAACAGATCCCCCTACTGTGGGAACATTACTTTGGATCTGGTGGTTTCTTATGTATCACGGAAGGCCAAAGGCTGGAAAAAATACTTATTTGTTGATGTTTTAATGATAGGCTCTACCCTGGGAGTGTACTCCAACTACCTTGTGGTGCTTGGAGAAGAACCTTCGCCTGTTTCAACTTCTTTTAGCTTGGGTTCTCTTGGTGAGCGTCTAGTGGTTGGATTTCTCGATGGCATCTTATTTATAGCTCTGCATATTGTTTGACCTGGTTTTGATAAAATGAGGGTCAATACAGTCTCAAAACACTCGCTTTTCTCCTTCAGATTCTATGGAATACAAACTTGTGCATAGAATGAATTTGCTCAAAACCATTCTAGAGATTTAAACAAGGATGAAATTACCTTGTCACATCAACCATTCAATTCGGGTTATGAGTGTAATTTCATTAAATCTTCCACTAGATCTTCAAATATGTTTAAAATTAAATTCACTATGGGTTGATGGCGTGGGAGTGAGTGGTAATGTGGTCTATTGGCGATTTCAAATTGGTGTTTTATAATCGGTGCACAAGGTAGCAACAAATGCGGGATCGAGCATTAACTGGTCTATTAAATGTCTAAGTCCGATCATATATTATGATGCAAATATCCCATTGTTTCCCTCGTTTAGTTGGTGGATCGGGAGTCAGGATTGTGCTTCAAACATTTTCGTTGATATCTCCTTGCAAAAGCTCCGACACTGATCGATCTTGTCGTATAGAGCTGACATGGAAAATATGACTAGGAGGGGTGACTGGGACCCAGGGAACCTTAAAATGACTTGGGACGAAACTAGGCCGTACAACCCCCTTATGTGGTAAATACACATGGCATTTGAGATTGGTGACTTCACTTTCTCGTGTTAATCAGAATCAAGACTTTATTTAAGCTATACATTCTAAAACCCAATCCTATCTTACCGATGCCAAAAAGTATCAAGAATTGGTGATCGACGATAAAACTACCCAAGTGATTTTGAATCGACTCTCTCGAAAAAGTATCGATGCCAAAAATGCATCGGGGATCAAAAATCGATGATATGTTTGTCGCAGAGAGAATAATCTTTTTAAATTTTCTGGATTTCCCCGACCCTGATAAAGCGCATCAGTCATCGATGATTTATTTATGTCCTTTGTTAACGTCTATCCTTCTAGTATTTTTCCGGTGCCGAAGGGGATCAGATATCTCTTGAAACTTTATGTGAATAACTTATGAAAACCAAGTCCTCCTTATTCTGATGCCGATGGGGATCGACGCTTGGAGAATGTTGTAACTATGTGGTTCCTTTATTTTCTTGGATTTTTTCCGACTATGAACGTGAGCACGTTAGGTGCAGTGTTAGCTGTCGATTCTTAATTTGGGTGTCAAGTTATTTTATACATGAATTTTCACAAGTTCAAACAAACCAGACTTGTTGATAAGAGTCATGAAATCAAAGAAAAGATAACCATTTCCCAAAGTCAAATCGATTTAGACAGTGAAGAAAACAAGTGGTACCCAAAAACGATAGAATTTCATAAGACTTTTAGGGTGTGTTGAGCACTCAAAAAATGGCGACTTACTGGGAGAAAGAAAAATATCTCTTCCTTCCTTAGGCTTAGATGATGCAGAAGCTGGTTATGAACTTAACTGGTTTTGTTTTTCTTTCATTAGAGTCTCTTTTATCTTTGAGTTTGAAATTTCCCCGGTTCATGAATCCAGGCCTGCCTATGGGGTTTCAACCTTTATTCCACCTTCTTTCCCTTTAACCATGACCCATGCCCCCTTTCACTTGCCTTTTAGCTATCATCATTGTTATCACCGGAATTTTGTCCACAAATGGTTACAGGAATCCAACATCTTCAAAACACTCATTAGTTCACTCATGGACCAAAAATGCATCTCCAAAAGGTCCAAAACTATACAACCAACAATAAAATCATCATGCGCTAAAAATACACAAGGCGCGCACGTACGTGAAAAATTTAGATAACGTCGAAAAAGAGTGCATGTTCCTGATGCGTGACTGTGGACACAAAAAGCCACGCACACCTCAAAACAACGCATTTATGATATTGGTTGGCCTTCCAGCCACTTCTGGTTTAGCTTCGAAGTCGATTTGACATCCAAATCTCAGATGAATCCAACTGGGGGGCTGGTCAAAGACCTAAAGGGCCCCTTATTCACACTAAGAATTGGTTTCATAATACTTGAAAGCTATGCTATAAAAGGAAGCCATGGGTGCACTATATTTTCAAGGAATTCATTTGTATTGTTATGCTGCTGATATTTTCTTGGAGGATCCTTTTTTCTCATCAAGAGCATGCTAGCACCATTTCATTTAGCCATTCATATCACCTCTTGATTGAATGTGCTTTGGATTCTCTTCACCTTTTCATTATATTTTTTTACTTGTAAGAAGAGCTCAATATTTTGGGGTCCAAGAGCCCTCCCTTGGAGGAAGAGGGGACCCATACATCTCCCTTTCTCTTTAGTGTTTTATTTCCACTAATACAATCCTTTAGATTGGTGGCATGAATGTTGTTTGTTTCTTGTTATAATGTCCTTATGCAATCTAGTTTGGTTTCTTTTAATGTTATTAATTTAGTTCTTTGCTTATCCTTTATGCTTTATACTTCTAACTCTTTCCTTCACTGTTGTCTTTCCTAGCTAACCCAACTGGGCTTATAAGAACCCTTATTTTTCTCATTTAGGTGACAAAAGAGGTGCAACAGATTGGTGGCTCCACTGAGGATAGGTATAAATTTCCTCCCCCATTTGGGTTATTTTAGCTCTTCATTTTGTTTCTTTAACTTGCAGGAACCATAACCGACCAAGATGACCTGTAAAAAATAGAATTCAAAGCTAAGTTGAGAGAATTCCATCCGGAATTTCTTTCATGGCCATGTAACAACAAGTGCACGGGTTTTATAACCCACAGGCACGTCTTCCGAGCACGTGCGAGAAACCCCCGATGTTTCTCAACGCCCTATGCGCACTGTGCCCAAAGGTCATTTTTTATCTACATATTGGTGCCTAGTGCGCCTCTGTCTACTTTGAGACCCACACATCTTCCCAGAAGCATTTTTATGATCTATTGAAGGTCCATAGGCTTCTCAAAATTGATTACATGCAGATTGTAACATGCACCACACTTATATACCCTCTCCATATGAAGGGATTAGTCAAAACATAGGCACTTAGGGGGTTAAAATCATTCTTTCCTCTTTTGTTTTCATTTTTTCCACATGGATGGCTTGCTTTGTGTAAAATCTAAGTTGGAATCATCCTACATCACATATAAAACTTGCATTGGGACCAGAAATTGGATATCAATCGTTGAGTATGATCTTCTCTCGCACCCCAAAACGATCTTGAGAATCAGAAAGAGATTGAGGGAAAATTTCATCTCCCTTAAAAAGACAAAATCTTTAGGAGAGGACAACAACCCCGTCGAGACTCCTCTTAGTTTTTTTTCAAACACATCTTAAGACTGTAATGGGCCCATACATGCCCACATGCTACAAAGATAGGATAGTGATTGAAGTTTACTTTCTTACATTAAATCACTAGAGAATTTTAAAGGTTTTGTAATGGGCCCATACATGCCCACATATGCACAATCTAGGATAGTTTCAAAGATTTCTTAGATTAAATCAAACTAGGGAGTTAAAGGAATAGTAAGGACCCACATGCTAGTTTCCTAGGGACTTTAAAATCTTGCAAGGTGTTGAAGGAAAATCTCCCTGCGGACAGGTAGATCTCCTCAAAGAGATAGACTCTTAACTCTAAGAAAGAAAGTGATTATCATGGTCACTGACTTCCTTTTATATCTAGGTGGACTAGTGTGTGAGGAGGAAGGAGGAAAGAAGTACCTTTTACCGGTGTTTGTCCCTGCACGCTTCGAGTTGAGCTCCAATCTTTCGCTCCTCGATAAGCCCTGTAGACAAACAAAGTATGACTACTTCCTACTCTATCAATATTAGTCTGAAATAGGTCTATCTATTAAAGAGACAAATTCATGTGAGATTGAAAATGAATTAGAAAGAAACAAGCCAAGCAAATTATATTAATGAGGACAAAACATTGCTTACAGCCATAGATGAATTTCAGCAGTTTTGTCAAGTCCTCGTCTATCCCTTGCTCAAAAAATCCATGATCCGAATGATGAAAACTTCACCAATTGTTCCCTATGAGATCATAGGTCTCATGATTCAAATCCTTCTCTATTCCAACACCACTTATAAGATCATAAGTTTGGTTTGATTCTCCCTTTTCAGTCCTCTTTCACCATTAGAAAGCTTTCTTATATAGCCTTGGAGAGGCTCAACAACTTGAGATATCCTTGGGGAAGGTGAGGATTTTCCTCCTTCAGTTGAGGATCTACCCTAAGATCATGGCTGGACTAGGGATTCAAGCTCAACTACCTTCTAAGAATGAAAATATCCTTCCCCCATTCATCTCAACAACTCAACTACTGCCTAAAATAGGTAGCGCTCCCTCAAAAGGGCCATCAGAGCGCTGTAGCACTCCCTAGTAGGCTTTAGGGGGGCACCAATGCTCCTAAACACACCAGTGGTCCTATAAAAGGGCCATCAGAGCTTTATAGCACCCCCATACAGTGTAAGGGGGGGTGCCAACACTCCCAGAAGAGGTATAGGGGAGCGCTCCCCTCCAAAAACCTAGTTTTTTGGCTTCTTTCAGATGGAAAAATGTACTTAACTTCAGTTGACCATTCCTCTTCCTCCAGATCAAGTGTTTGAGGTATTTTAAGTGTCTCCTTAGTTTCATCATAAGTATGACCTAGGCATCATGGCAGTATGCTTTGCTTGACACTTGCGACACTTGCGAGCAATCATGTGACACTTGCAACACTTACGATGACGACACTTGCGACACTATCGAAGTGAGTAATTTTGATGTGTAACACAAGGTTGTACCAATGGAATTTAGTTAATTAGGTAATCAAGACTTGTAAGTACCACACGAAGTCCACATGCAGCAAGGTGACACCTAATTTATTAAAAAAAATTTGGCACACTTTCACTTGTTCACACACAAATTCACTACTCACTCACATAGTTTTCATCTCTAAACGTGGAGGTTGAAGTAAGTTTCCTCCAAAGGGATTCTGAAACACCCCACCCTTTTATTGACGAAACTATCCACTCTCACTTAATTTCAACGAGATTGGCTCACACCGCCAATCTCTCAAACAACCACATATAATTTTTTTCTAAAAACTCACTAAGTTTCCTCCATAGGATGTGCCAAAAGAATTTTTTTAGTCTAGGTAGGATATATAGGATAGGCATCCAAATAACTCCCCATTATTTGGTTCTCACATCTTCAAAACAGTAGAAGTTGTCAAATAGGGAACTTTAAAATCCTCCAAGTCAGGTGTTCCTAACACCATAAGGTAGGGAGATACCCATGAAGGGTCAAAGGCTGAGGTCCAGTTGTTCTGTGCATCCCCCCTTGAGGCACCCACCTCTTGGATGGGATCCAACCCGTGACCCATTTCTGAGGTTGAAAATCTAAATGTCGCACTTTGACCGAGGTACCTAGTGACCAAATGTTAGGACATCTACCCAGGTGGCAATTGTGGGCTGCAGTTGCACCTTGATCAAATTTTGTGTGGCTATTGGGAAATATCACCAGCTCTTTCAGGATATGCACCCTCTACCCCTCATTATAACTGATTACTTCATCCTTCACTAGTTCTTCTTCTGGTGGCTTCAGACCCCACTGTTGAGTGCTATTTGAAGGTCCAGTGTTGTTTGAGAGGAGGGATGTTACGTCTTTTATGACATGAGAATTTGTTTTCTTTGTTCTCCCACGCAGACAAAATACACCTACCCACATGTATGCTTCTTTATCAATTGATTTATGTATGTTGTTCTTGTGATTACATACGATTGTGAGATATATTGTGAAGGTCCAAGTTATACAAGTCTCTTGTTCATTAATTTCTTTCATCACCATTTGCACACATCCACTTTTCTAGTTGGACATCATAGGGGACCCACAGAATCCCCATCGTTCCATATGCTTGCTAAATATCCCTCCCATTATAGGGGGAGTTCCTAGTCTTTCCAACTCATCGACCATACTTTCTCACACCCATGTGAGTGCTATTGTCTTGGGATCAAATTTGTTGGGTTCCACTTTGCTTGGGTCCATTTCCTGAGGTCAACCATCCCCACACTCTCCTTTACATGGAAGTGGGGGGCACACTTCTTCTCAAGGAGGAAGTACAACTCCATCAAGCCCCCTTCATGGGTCAGGTACACCCCACATTCACACTATGGTCGGAACAAAACCTCTTTTGGGGTTAGGCACACAAAACATTCCCACCATGGCTGGTACTAATATTCCACCACAACCCCAGATGCCATACTTGGCTTCCCTCAACATACCGAATATGAATAAACTCACTGATGATCCTATATCGCATGACCCCACATGGCCTACAATGCCTAACAAAATACCTTCAGACATCCTCAAGTTTGAAGGAAAAGTGGGAGACGACCCAACCAACCATATCATGACCTTCCATTTATGGTGCTCCTCCAATAACATTATGGATGACTCTGTCCGATTGAGACTATTTCAAAGTACACTCACTAGCCCATCAACTAAGTGGTATATAGAAGAAAATATATGTTCCATACAACCTTTGAATCTTTGGCCAAAGGATTTTTGACCTTCTTTCA
>JASDQU010334954.1:0-12685 GCA_032191745.1 Picea mariana
TTTGGTTCTGAAATACCGTGGGGCTCTACACAAATACATCCAAACTGAAATGGATTTTCTTGACATCTCAGCACTCAGTGTTTCTTATCGATATGCTGTTAAAATCAAGAAGAAATTCAAGCACTAGAACAAATGGGAGTTAGGGTCTGCAAATACGCAACAACCAAAGTATGAAAAAGATAGACCTAAAAAATAGTATACTGAAAACCAGTCCAAGAAATAGGAAAAGAAGGGTCACGGGAAGACAAAGAAGAACATCGAAAAATGGTACAATTTCCACAAATGCCCCTGGAACAACACCGATGAATGTTGCTCAAAAAATTCATTGGTGGCCGAGATCAAAGACAAGGAGTTGAACCCTGATTCAGAATCTGATTCTAAAAATACTGGTAAAATACAGATCATTGATGGAGACCCCACTGCTATTGTCGCGGCCACAACAATTCAACCAGAAGAACCAATAGATCCTGAAAAGGGGTAGTGCCTTTTTCATTCAAAGATGCAAGTGGAGGGGACCTCACTGCATTTTATTGTTTATAGCAGAAGCAAGAAGAACCTCATCTCACCAGAGGTCGTCAAATAGTTGGGATTGCCGACAACACCACACTCGTAGCCATACAACATCGGGTGGATTCGCTAAGAACGATATCTTTATGTCAGCGAGAAGTGTCGATTGTCATATGACATCCAACCCTTCAAGGATGAGGTATTATGTGATGTTTCCACACTGGTTGTCTGTGATGTTCTCTTGGGACAACCATATATGTGGAAGCATCATGATGTTTATGAGTCTCGACCCCGCAATGTCATTGTTTCTTTGAAGGTTCATCTCTACAGAATACCAGAGGTAGTTCCGACTACTGTTCCACCTAAAAAGTGCCGCAAGGTAGTATCTCATACTACAAAATTCAACTTCTTCACAATCTATTCAAAATATGAACAAAATGATCCTGCAACCACTACAGCCTTGGCCCAAGCACCTTCTATCCAACAGAAGAAGGTCAACAAGATTGTAGCAAAGTGTAAATATTCCTTCTACACAAAAGAATATCATGTATCCATACTGGTTAAAAAGATCCAACCCTTCCATACACATGCTCGTGATAGCATTCCGCAAATCGAAAAGCGTGACGTCTCTAGCAAGGCAAGCATCTCACCAAGATCCAGATTCAACAAATGCTTTTTCCTCTCCCCTAGGCACTCAATGCAATGGAGAACATTTCTTCCTAAGGAGGGAGGATTGATCCAAATGGATATCGGTGGCCACCCACCTTTTCCATTTGGCTCAAAACAGTTTTCTGGCAATTTTGGCAATTTACTATTTTTAGCAGTTTTAACTCCCGGTGCCATTTTGAGGGCCTAAATGAAGGGTTTTTGGGATCAAACTTATCAATGATGGTTGAAGGCATAATTTGTCCCCAAAAATAAATCTCCTACACGATACCTTTCCAACGGGCTATCATACACCTAAAACGAAGATCGTATGCAAAAGTTACGACCCCAGGAAGTTGATGTACTAACTTACCCAAGTGGGGCCCACATGACTTTTGGCGCTTCATCTCCTAGGGTTAGGTTTTGGGATGTCTAGTGCTTTTTTCATTCCTGTTTACTGTAAAAATGCCTTCAGAGCCTCATTGTAATCATCTTCTTGCGAATGCGAGTAGCTGTCATGTCTCTTCTCAGAGATAAGCTGCCACCATTCTAGCGAGTCTTTCACTTTGTATTTTTATCGTTTCTGTACATTTATTTCATTAATAGAAATCGTGTATTACTGTATATCTGTGTTTATGGTTGCATCTCTGATAAATTTATGTTATATTATTGGATATATGCGATATCTCTGTGCATTTATTTATTATATCTCTGCTCTCATTTAGTGCTAAAAATAAATCCGGATTAGTGGTATCAGAGCAGGTTGCTCTTGATCATTTTTTTTTCAGTGCATGTCCCCAACGAGGTCCGAGTATAGAAAGTAGGGTCTGGAGCTTGTCTCTCTTGAAGACAATTGATCTCGCACGCCCAAGAAACCCTCCATGGTAGAAGAAAAGAAAAATGACAGAGCAAACAATCTTATAAATTTGTTGCTTGAGAAAGCTCTCACGCGACAGAGGGATGAAATGATGGATAATTTTTCCCACATCCTTCAATGCCTTCCAATAGAAACATGCACATATTCATCAAACAACCACTTTGGAATCACCTCTCCTTTCAAGGTACAGGTTAATTTTGATATTTCCATATTTGAAGGTCAGATAGATGCGGATGCCCTAGACAAATGGTTAAATCTACTAGATGGTTATTTATCTGTTCACCATTTTTTCGACAAGGAAAATATCACCTTCGCACTCCTTAAAGATATCACCTATGTAAGACATTGGTGGAAAAACTACTGGGAGAAAAGTTCCACAGAGGATTTTGGAATATATGGGGCCGATCCCACTTGAGATTTTTTTATGGATGCGGTAAAGGAACGGTATTACCCTATTGGAAACTATAAGGACCAGTACATGAGATGGAACACACTACGGCAATAGAGAGGCCAAGAAGTTCCCTAGTTCACCAATACCTTCCATACATTGCACACTAATCTGGGTATCAGAGACTCTGAATGACATTTGGTTCTGAAATACCGTGGGGCTCTACACAGATACATCCAAACTGAAATGGATTTTCTGGACATCTCATCATTCGGTGCTACTTATCGATATGTTGTTAAAATCAAGGACAAATTTAAGCACCAGAAAAAACAGGAGTTTGGTTCTGCAAATCTGCAACAACCAAAGTATGAAAAAGACGACCCTAACAAACAGTCTCTTGAAAACCAGTCCTAGCCACGGGAAAATAAGGGTCACGGGAAGACAGAGAAGGACACTGGAAAATGGTGTTATTTCCAAAAAATCCCCTAGCACAACATAGATGAATGTCGCTCAAAACAGTCATTGTTGTCCGAGATCAAAGATAAGGAGACGAACCCTGATTCAGAATCTGATTCTAAAAATACTGTTAAAAGACATATCATCTCCACAAACCCCACTACTATTGTCGAGACCGCAACAATTCAACCAGAAGAACCAACAGATCCTGGAGAGGGGGAGCACCTTTTTCATTCACAGATGTGGGTGTAGGGGACCCCGCTACATAGGTCGTCAAACAATTGGGATTGTCGACAACACCACACCCGCAACCATACAACATCTGGTGGCTTTGCCAAGGATGAGATCTTCGTGTCATCCAACAATGTCGATTGTCATACGACATCCATTCCTTCAAGGATGAGGTATTATGTGATGTTTCCTCACTGGATGTCTGTGATGTTCTCTTGGTCCAACCATATATGTGGAAGCGCCATGATGTTTATGAATCTCGACCCCATAGTGTCATTGTTTCTCTGAAGGGTCATCTCTACAAAATACCAGAGGTAGTTCTGACTACTATTCCACCTAAAATGTTCTAAGAGGTATTATCTCATACTACAAAATTTAGCTTCTTCACAATCTGTTCAAAAGATGAACAAAAGGATCCTACAACCACTACAGCCTTGGCCTAAGCACCTTCTATCCAACATAAGCAGTTCGATAAGATTGTACCAAAGTGTAAAGATTCCTTCTGCACAAAAGAATCTCATGTATCCAGACTAGTTAAAAAGGTCCAACCCTTCCAACCACATTCTCGTGATAGCCTTCCACAAATCGAGCAGCACGACGTCTCCAGCAAGGCAAGCAGCTCACCAAGATTTAGATTCAGCAAACACTTTTTCCTCTCCCTTGGGAACTCAATGCAATGGAGACCATTTCTTCCTAAGGAGAGAGGATTTATCTAGATGGATATCGATGGCCACCCACCTTTTCCAACTGGATCAAAACATTTTTTTGGAAATTTTGGCAATTTACTAATTTTAGCAGTTTTAACTTCTAGGGCCATTTAAAGGGCCTATATAAAGGTTTTTCGGGATCTAGATTCCCAATGATATTTGAAGGCATGATTTATCCCCCAAAATTATTCTCCTCGATGATACCTTTCCAACGGGCTACCATACACCTAAAATGAAGATCATATGCAAAAGTTACAACCCCGGGAAGTTGATGTACTAACTTACCTAAATGGGGCCCACATGACTTTTGGCGCTTCATCTCCTAGGGTTAGGTTTTTGGATGTCTAGGGTTTTTGACATTCCTGTTTATTGTAAAAATTCCTTCAAATCCTCATTGTAATGATATTCTTACGAATGCGAGTGGCCATCACATCTCTTCTCAGAGATAAGCTGCCACCATTCTAGCAAGTCTTTCACTTTGTATTTTAATAGTCTCTATACATTTATTTCATTAATAGAAATCGTGTATTACTGTATACATGTGTTTATGGTTGCATCTCTGATACATTTCTGTTATATTATTAGATATCTGCGATATCTTTGTGCATTTATTTATTATGTGTCCGCTCTCATTTCGTGCCGATAATAAATCTGAATCAGTGGTATCAGAGCAGGTTGCTCTTGATCGTTTTTTTTCCAGTGCATGTCCCCAACGAGGTCCGAGTATAGCAAGTTAGGTCTTGATCTTGTCTCTCTTGAATAAAATCGCACTAACACGCCCAAGAAATGCTCCATGCTGGAATAAAATAAAAACGATGGAGCAGACGATCCTATAAATGTTGCTTGAGCAAGCTCTCACGTGACAGAGGGATGAAATGATGGAGATTTTTTCCCACATCCTTCAACACCTGCCGATAGAAACATGCAAATATTCATCAAAAATCCACTTTGGAAGCACCTCTCCTTTCAAGGTATATGTTAATTTTGATATTCCCATATTTGAAGGTCAGATAGATGCAGATGCCCTAGACAAATGGTTAAATCTGCTAGATGGTTATTTCTCTGTTCACCATTTTTCTGATAGGGAAAATATCACCTTCACACTCCTTAAAGATCTCCCCCATGTCAAACATTTGTAGGAAACTTACTGGGACAAAATTTCCAAAGAGAAGTCTGGAATATATGGGGCCGAGCCCACTTGGGATTTTTTTGTGGATGTTGTAAACGAATAGTATTACTCTGTTGGCAACTATAATGACCAGTACATGAGATCGGCCACACTATGGAAATAAAGCGGCCAAACAGTTCTGGAGTTCACCAATACCTTCCTTACCTTGCACACCAAACTGGGTATCAAAGAATCCGAACGAAATTTGGTTTTGAAAAACTGTGGGGCTCTACATAGATACATCAAAACTAAAATGGATTTTCTGGACATCTCATCACTCAGTGTTGCTTATCGATATGTTGTTAAAATCGAGTAGAAATTTAAGCACCAGAACAAATGGGATTTTAGGTCTACAAATCCGCAACAACCAAAGTTTGACAAAGACGACCCTAACAAATAGTCTCCTGAAGACCAGTTCAAGCCACAAGAAAATAAGGGTCACGGGAAGACAAATAAGGACACCGGAAAATGGTGCGATTTCCACAAAATCCCCTAGCACAACACCGATGAATATTGCTCAAAACAGTCATTGGTGGTCGAGATCAAAGACAAGGAGACAAACCCTGATTCAGAATTTGATTCTGAAAATATTGGTAATAGACAGATCATAGACGCAGACCCCACTACTATTTTCGTGACCGCAACAATTCAACCAGAAGATCTAACAGATCCTGAAGAGGGGGAACACATTTTTCATTTTTTCATTCATATATGTGGGTGAAGGGGACCTCGGTTCATTTTATTGTTGATAGCGAAAGACAGAAGAACCTCATCTCAGCAGAGGTCGTCAAACAGTTGTGATTGTTGACAACACCACACCCACAACCATGTAACATCGGGTGGCTTCACCAAAGACGCGATGTTTGTGTCAGCCAACAGTATCGATTGTCATACGGCATCCAACCCTTCAAGGATGAGGTATTATGTGATGTTTCCCCACTAGATGTTTGTGATGTTCTCTTGGGACAACCATATATGTGGAAGCATCATGTTGTTTATGAGTCTCGACCCCGTAGTGTCATTGTTTCTCTAGGGGGTCATCTCTACAGAATAATAGAGGTAGTTCCGACTACTGTTCCACCTAAAACGTTTCGCAAGGTAGTATCTCATACTACAAAATTCAACTTCTTCATAATCCCTTCAAAAGATGAACAAAAGGATCCTGCAACCACTACAACCTTGGCCCACGCACCTTCTATCCAACAGAAGAAGGTCGACAAGATTGTAGAAAAGTTTAAATATTCCTTCTACACAAAATAATATCATGTGTCTAGACTAGCTAAAAAGGTCCAACCCTTCCAGCCAGATGCCCGTGATATCCTTCCACAAACCGAGCAATGCGATGTCTTCAGCAAGGCAAGCAGCTCACCAAGATTCAGATTCAACAAATGCTTTTTCCTCTCCCCCGGGCACTCAACGCAATGGAGACCATTTATTCCTAAGGAGAGAGGATTGATCCATATGGATATCAATGGCCACCCACCTTTTCCAACTTGCTCAAAACAGTTTTCTGGCAATCTTGGCAATTTACTATTTTTAGCAATTTTAACTTCGGGGGCCATTTTGAGGGTCTAAATGAAGGTTTTCCAGGATCAAGATTCTCATTGATAAACAAAGGCATGATTGAGCCCCCCAAAATTAATCTCTTCGAAGATACCTTTCCAACGGGCTATCATACGCCTAAATCGAAGATCGTATGCAAAAGTTACGACCCTGGGAAGTTGATGTACTAACTTACCCAAACGGGGCCCACATGACTTTTGGCGCTTCATCTCCTTGGGTTAGGTTTTTCGATGTCTATGGTTTTTGGAATTCATGTTTATTGTAAAATAGCCTTCAGAGCCTCATTGTAATCATATTCTTGTGAATGAGGGTATCCTTCACATCTCTTCTCAAAGATAAGTTGCCACCATTCTAGCGAGTCTTTCACTCTCTATTTTTACAGTCTCTGTACATTTCTTTCATTAATAAAAATCGTGTATTACTTTATATCTATGTTTATGGTTTCATCTCTGATACATTTTTGTTATATTATTGGATATATCTGATATCTCTGTGTGTTTCTTTATTATATCTCCGCTCTCATTTCGTGCCAAAAATAAATCCGGATTAGTGGTATTAGAGTAGGCTGCTCTTGATCATTTTTTTTTCAGTGCATGTCCCCGACGAGGTCCGAGTATAGAAATTTGGTTCTCGAGATTGTCTCTCTTGAAGAAAATATCTCTCGCACGCCCAAGAAACCCTCCATGGCGGAAGAAAATAAAAACGATGTAGCAGACGATCCTATAAATATGTTGCTTGAGCAAGCTCTCACACGGCAGAGGGACGAAATGATGGAGAATTTTTCCCACATCCTCCAATGTTTGTCGATAGAAATAGGAGCATCTTCATCAAAAAACCACTTTGTAAGAACCTCTCCTTTCAAGTTACAGCTTAATTTGGATATTCCCATATTTGAATGTCAGATAGATGCAGATGCCCTAGACAAATGGTTAAGTATGCTAGACAATTATTTCTATGTTCACCATTTTTTTGACAGGGAAAATATCACCTTCACACTCGTTAAATATCTCCCCCATGTCAAACATTGGTGGGAAACTTACTGGGAGCAAAGTTCCACCGAGGAGTTTGGAATATATGGGGCCGAGCCCACTTGGGATTTTTTTGTGGACGCGGTAAATGAACAATATTACCCTATTGGAAATTATGAGGAGTAGTACATGAGATGGACCACACTCAGGAAAGAGAGGGGCCAAGCAGTTATGTATTTCACCAATACCTTCCATACATTGTGCACCAAGATGGGTATCAAAGACTCTGAACGACATCTGGTTCTGAAATACCGTGGGGCTCTATACAGATACATACAAACTGAAATGGATTTTCTGGACATCTCATCACTTGGTGTTGCTTATTGATATGTTGTTAAAATCGAGTAGAAATTTAAGCACCAGAATAAATGGGAGTTCAGGTCTACAAATTCGCAACAACCAAAGTATGAAAAATAGGGCCCTAACAAATAGTCTCCTGAAAACCATTCCAAGCCACAGGAAAATAAGGGTCACGGGAAGACAAAGAAGGGCACCAGAAAATGGTGTGATTTCCACAAAATCCCCTGGCACAACACCAATGAATGTCACTCAAAATAATCATTAGTGGCCGAGATCAAAGACAAGGAGATGAACACTGATTTAGAATCTAATTCTAAAAATACTAGAAAAAGACAGATCATTGACGTAGACCCCATTGTTATTGTCGCGGCCGCAACAATTCAACGAGAATAACCACCAGATCCTGAAGAGGGGGAGCACCTTTTTTATTCATAGATGTGGGCGAAGGGGACCCCGTTGCATTTTATGGTTGATAGCGGAAGCCAGAATAACCTCATCTTAGCAGAGGTCATCAAACAGTTGGGATTTTCGACAACACCACACCCACATCCATACAACATCAAGTGGCTTCTCCAAGGAAAAGATCTTCATGTCATCTAGTAGTGTCGATTTTCATACGGCATCCATCCCTTCAAAGATGAGGTATTATATGATGTTTCCTGATTGGATGTCTATGATTTTCTCTTGGGCCAACCATATATGTGGAAGTGCCATGCTATTTATGAGTCTTGACCCCACAGTCTCATTATTTCTTTGGGGGTCATATATACAGAATACCAGAGTTAGTTCGACCTATTGTTCCACCTAAAAAGTGCCGCAAGGTAGTATCTCATACTACAAAATTCAGCTTCTTCACAATCTGTTCAAAAGATGAACAAAAGGATCCTGCAACCACTATAGCCTCGACCCAAGCACCTTTTATCCAACAGAAGCAAGTCGACAAGATTGTAGAAAAGTGTAAATATTACTTCTCCACAAAATAATATCATGTATCCATATTGGTTAAAAAGGTCCAACCCTTCCAGCCACATGCCCTTGATAGCCTTCCACAAACCGAGTAGCGTGACGCCTCCAACAAGGTAAGCAGCTCACCAAGATTCAGATTCAGCGAATGCTTTTTCCTCTCCCCTGGGCACTCAACCCAATGTATACCATTGATTCCTAAAGAGGGATGATTGATCCATATGGATATAGGTGGCCACCCACCTTTTCCAACTAGCTCAAAATAGTTTTTTAGCAATTTTGGCAATTTACTATTTTTCACAGTTTTAACTTCCACGGCCATTTTGAGGGCCCAAATGAAGGTTTTTCGGGATCCATCTTCTCAAAGATATCCAAAGGCATGATTGAGCCCCCAAAATTAATCTCCTCGACGGTACCTTTCCAACGGGATATAATATGCCTAAAACGAAGATCCAATGCAAAAGTTACGACCCCAAGAAGTTGATGTACTAACTTACCCAAATAGGGCCCACGTGACTTTTGGTGCTTCATCTCCTAGGGTTAGGTTTTTGGATGTATAGGGTTTTGGGCATTCATGTTTATTGTAAAATGGTCTTCATAGCCTCATTTTAATCATCTTCTTGCGAATGCGAGTAGCTTTCACATCTCTTCTCAGAGATAAGCTGCCACCATTCTAGCGAGTCTTTCACTCTATATTTTTACAGTCTCTGTACATTTATTTCATTAATAGAAATCATGTATTACTATATATCTATGTTTTTGGTTTATTTATGTTATATTATTAGATATATGCGATATCTATGTGCATTTATTTATTATATCTCTGCTCTCATTTCGTGCCGAAAATAAATCTAGATCAATGGTATCAGAGCAGGCTGCTCTTCATCATTTTTTTTTTCAGTGCATGTCCCTGACGATGTTCGAGTATTGCAAGTTTGGTCTTGATCTTGTCTCTCTTGAATAAAATCTCTCTCGCACACCCAAGAAACCCTTGATGGCGGAAGAAAAGAAAAACGACGAAGCAGACTATCCTATAAATATGTTTCTTGAGCAAACTCTCACGCGACAGAGGGACGAAATGATGGAGAATTTTTCCCACATCCTTCAACTCTTGTCAATAGAAACAGACGCATATTCATCAAACAATCACTTTGGAAGAACCTCTCCTTTCAAGGTACATGTTAATTTTTATATTCCCATATTTGAAGGTCAGATAGATGCAGATGCCCTAGACAAATGGTTAAATATACTAGACGATTATTTCTTTGTTCACCATTTTTTTGACAGGGAAAAGATCACCTACACACTCCCTAAATCTCTCCCCCGTGTCAAAAATTGGTGCGAAACTTACTCGAAGCAAAGTTCCATAGAGGAGTCTGGAATATATGGGGTCGAGCCCACTTGAGATTTTTTTGTGGACACGGTAAAGGAATAGTATTACCCTATTGGCAACTATGAGGACGAGAACATGAGATGTACCACACTGCAGCAAGATAGGGTCCAAGTAGTTCCAGAGTTTACCAATACCTTCCATACCTTTCACACCAAGCTGCGTATCAAAGACTCTGAATGAAATTTGGTTCTTAAATACCGTGGGGCTCTACACAGATACATCCAAACTGAAATGGATTTTTTGGACATCTCATCACTCAGTGCTGGTTATCAATATGTTGTTAAAATCAAGAAGAAATTTAAGCACTAGAACAAACGGGATTTCGTGTCTGCAAATATGCAATAGCCAAATTATGACAAAGACGACCCCAAAAAAAGTCTCCTGAAAACCAGTCCAAGCCATAGGAAAACAAGGGTCACGGGAAGACAAAGAAGGACACTGGAACATGGTGTGATTTCCACAAAATCCCTTGGCACAACACTAATGAATGTTGCTTAAAACAATCATTGGTGGATGATATCAAAGACAAGGAACCAAACCCATATTCAGAATCTTATTTTGAAAATACTGGTAAAAGACAAATCATCGACGCAAACCCCACTGCTATTGTCATGACTGCAGTAACTCAACCAGAAGAACCAACAAATCCTGAAGAGGGGGAGCACCCTTTTTATTCACAGATGTGGGTGAAGGGGACCCCACTGCATTTTATTGTTGATAGCAGAAGCGAGAAGAACCTCATCTTAGTAAAGGTCATCAAACAGTTGGGATTGTCAACAACACCACACCTGAAGCCATACAACATCAGGTGGGTTCACCAAGGACGAGATCTTTGTGTCATCCAACAGTGTTGATTGTCATATGGCATCCAACCCTTCAAGGATGTGGTATTATGTGATGTTGCCCCACTGGATGTCTATGATGTTCTCTTGGGCCAACCATATATATGGAAGCGCCATGTTGTTTATGAGTCCATACCCTGCAGTGTCATTGTTTCTTTGGGGGGTCATTTCTACAGAATACCAAAGATAGTTCTGACTACTGTTCCACCTAAAAATTTCTGCAAGGTAGTATCTCATACTACAAAATTCATCTTCTTCACAATCTGTTCAAAATATGAACAAAAGGATCCTGCAACAACTACAACCTCAGCCCAAGCACCTTCTATCCAATAGAAGCATGTCGACAAGATTGTAGCAAAGTGTAAATATTCCTTCTTCACAAAATAATATCATGTATCCAGACTGGTTAAAAAGGTCCAACCCTTCCAGTCACATGCTTGTGATAGCCTTCCACAAACCAAGAAGCACGACTTCTCCAGCAAGGCAAGCAACTCACCAGGATTCAGATTCAACAAACTCTTTTTCCTTTCCCCCGGGCACTCAATGCAATGGATACCATTGATTCCTAAGGAGGTACAATTGATCCAGATGGATATCGATGGCCACCCACCTTTTCCAACTGGCTCAAAATAGTTTTTTGGCAATTTTAGCAATTTACTATTTTTAGCAGTTTTAACTTCTGGGGCCATTTTGAGGGCCTAAATGAAGGTTTTTCATGATCCATCTTTTCAATGATGTCCAAAGGAATTATTTATCCCCAAAAATGAATCTTCTCTATGATACCTTTCCAACAGGCTATCATACGCCTAAAACAAAGATCGTATGCAAAAGTTACGACCCCGAAAAGTTGATTTACTAACTTACCCAAACGGGCCCACATGATTTTTGGCACTTCATCTCCTAGGGTTAGGTTTTTGGATGTATGTGGTTTTTGACATTCTTGTTTATTGTAAAAATGCCTTTAGAGCCTCATTGTAATCATCTTCTTGGGAATGCGGGTATCCATCACATCTCTTCTTAGAGATACGTTCCCACCATTCTAGCAAGTCTTTCACTCTGTATTTTTACAGTCTTGTTGACGGGCGAAAATGACTGTCCGTCAACTGGGAGAGTGGAACCGGTCCGGGGTTGTCTAAATAACCCAAGTCGTTTGGTATGGACCACCCTGACGAGTTTAACGGCTCCGTTGGCCGCTCTAAGGTCTCGCAAGGAAACCGAAGAGAAAGTGATTTAAGCTAAATGATCTAAACTAAGGAAACTAGAAACTAATAAAACAAACTTAACTAAACTAAACTAAACTAATTATAAACTACGCTAACTATTCTAACTACTAAATACTAACTATGATCATAATAACTCAAATCAACTACTTAATTGTCAGCTGCAATCATTCTTTATTCACAAATATACAATATGGACAAATGATAGATTTGATTAAAACCTGTAAAACTCATGTGTTCGCTGCCCTAAGACAGCCAAGGATCTATTTTTGTCTTTTTGTATTTATGAAACAGGAAGAAAACTAACTACAATTAAATAATCTAATCTAAATCTAACTAACTACTAATTAATTAAACGATAAATATCTATCTAATTAACCTGGATATGCTCCAAGTT
>JASDQU010334955.1:0-10802 GCA_032191745.1 Picea mariana
TGTACCCGCGAAGGAGGCAGGATTAACAACGAAGCAAGAGGAACATCGTGAAGGAAAGAAACCAGTCACTTGGTTCTGCCAGAAGTGGATGTCTCAACTTCATTGTATTTTGCTTCCATTAATGAATCATTTTAGTTCAGAGACAAAGAGCAAGCCGGGTGGCCTATCCTGAGCTTGTTGACTAGTCAGTAACCTTTTGGGGACCAAAAGGTCTTATTATGGGGAGGTGTGATCCGAAATCGGATTCAGAAGCCTGACAGGGCTTGAAAAATGCTCGAAAATGAAAGTTCTCAGAATACGACGAAACCAACACCATTGCGTCTGTCTCGTCTTCCTAATTCTGGTGGTATATTTACTTTGTCAAACGGAGTCCGTATGGAGAAGATATCGCGTCTCTGTCCGATAAGGAAAACAAGAAAAAAATTTGTTGACTGTGTAGTTCGTACAGTCCATACGGACACTGATGTGGCATGTCCGTATAGACAACACGTAGCAGGTCCGTACAGATGACATCTGGCAGGTCCGTATAGATGACATGTGGCAGCCTCGAGTGATGACACGTGTCAGGTAGATTTGGACTTTTTGGTGCACAGTTGGGCCAATCCAAAGGTGACACATGTCACCACTGAAAGGGTGACACATGGCACGGATGATGTCAGCATCTGACATGGAAACCATACGATGACATGGTATGGATGATGTCAGCATCTGACGTGGTGATCGTATGATGATGTGGCTCGAATGACGTGGTAGGTGACGGAGCTATACGACAGCGACGCATGGCAGATGACTTGGACGAATCGGAAAGCGACACGTGTCAGTTTGTGGTTGGTTGGTTGGGTGCCACATGGCCCAGTCAAGGGCTGCCACGTGGCACTCCGTAAGTGGCTGTCGATTTTTGGTGTAAAAGTTATGGTTTGGGTTGGATTCGAACCGGTGACCTCCTTCGTTGGCAGCGATTTAACAAAGTCCCCGTGACCACTGTGCCACGCGTTGGTGCTTGTTATAGGTGCGGGTTTTATTGTATTTAAATTTGACATATGTAACATTTGGCGGGGGGGTCGGGCCGGGGCTTCGCCCCGACCCCCAGTTCTATGTATTATATGGGACCACACCATATGAACGGGCGCAAATGTAAACAGTTGGCGCGAGTTTTCTTAAAAATGACCCCTGGTTTTATGCCTTTACATACGACCATACCTACCAATGGCATGCGGGGTTTTAACATAGCCTCCGATCACATAGCCGTGCCAAATGACCATATTTCAAGCGTGGAAGGGGCTTGAGTTTGGGTTTTAAATGGTTGGCAACAGTTTTAAGCCCACGGTCCTATTGTAACGACCCATATGATCGTTCTAGGAGTGCGTGCCCAGGGGAAGGGGGATAGCGCCCTATTATAGTTAGAAAAGTGGGTTTCTAACTACATTTTTCGGTTTTTAAATGTAATTAAGCCATTTTTAATGTAATTAATCCATTTTTGGGAGTTATTGGGTAGTTTTGGAGCCTAACTTCTTGGAGGAAGTTGGAGATGAGCAACTACCTTCCCAGCTATATAACCTAGGCCTATTTGAGGCCATGGGGATAGCTTTGAGGGCATTCAGAGCAGAATGATGCTGAGGAGAAGCCAAGCCAAAGCCAGTTTGAGGCAGAGAAGCTGTTGAGGAGGAGACGCTGTTGGACCATTTCTGGGAGCTCTTGACGTCCATTTTGCATGCCGTTTTCTTTGCATGGTTCTAGAGATCTAGGCGAACATGACCAGATCAGTCTTGTAGCCATTTGGCATTGCAGTGATGTACTTTTGATCTTTCGAACAGAAATAAAGAAGCCTCCCCCACAGAGAAAAGGCCCGGAGATGTAGGCAAAGTTGTGCCGAACTCCATTATCAATCTATGTGTTATGGTTTGCAGCCTTTTATTGCATTTCAGATCTGCACATATGTATATGGCTATTATAAATCCTCTTCTTTCCTCATTCTTTCATTAAGTTTCTCAAATGGTTAATTAATGCATGCAAAATTAAAACTCAACCATAAGTCATTAAAAGATCCGGTGGATCATTTTCTTTCTCCAGAAGTATGGAATAACTAATCCAAAGCAGTTAGTCCATGAATGAGGTTGAGAATTATTTAATTTAATGGGGTACAAAAAATGGATTATATGTAGATCAAGAAAGACAAAAAAAAATTTAGAAACCCAAAAAATCACAGAGAAAGAAGATCAGGACCCGAAGTATTGGGTCACAGACTTCTGAAGAGATTTGCGAAGACCCTTCCCTTTGTATGCATTTCCTAAAACAACACTGGGCGCGCCCTCATCATCGATTTGAATGGGGCATGAAAGCGATCCTGGAGGATTTGGGTAGTTACCCCGGTTTTTATTCTCCTACCTAACTCTAAATTTGATTCCAAACTTAGAGCAGAAGAATAGCTGAAATTTCCTAAACTCCACATTAAAATCTAGTTGAGTTATCTCACTAAGTTTTACGGTCATAACTGACTCTAAAATAACACTGGGCTCATCCTTATCCTTGATCTAAATGGGGAATGCAATCAATCCTCAAGGAGCTGGGTGGTTACCCTAGTTTTTATTCTCTTGTCTGGCCCTGAATTTGATTCCAAACTGAGAGCTGAAGAATAGGTGAAATTTCCTAAACTCCACATTAAAATCGAGTTGAGTTATCTCACTAAGGTATATGGTCATAAATGAATCTAGCTATCATTTATGCTTCAGTCAATGGATGTTTTGTACCTCATACATATCATGCCCTTGTCACAACGTGTCAATTCCATGTCCTAATCCTTTATGAATGTTTGGACCATCTCATATTGGTTTATATAGGGAATCRTCATTTCCMATTCTTTAAGGAATATGTCCCTATCAACCACAACATAATTACTCTATGGGTTTGATTAAGATTCCTAATACTTTGAATTATTGTTTTCATCATTTGTGTTTTAGGTTTGATTAAGAGGCCTAATACCTTCAATTATTGTTTCCATCATTTGTGTTTTCCTTGTTGATCCTTAATTACTTACTTCTTCTCAATGACTCATGTTAGTAGGTTGGTGACCACTATCATTATTGGTGGGCTAGCTCACATCTAGAAATTGTCAATAAAATAATAAAATAACATTGTTAAGTAGTAGGATTGATCTCGAGCATAGCCCAAATCAATCCTAAGAATTATTGATTTCCATTGTTAAAAAAATTAATAAAATAATCCTGCAATGGTCTTGAGTAACCTGCATTACACTTTCATTCTTGGGTATGTGTTATATAAAATGATCGATACAAATTGAACGAATTGTTTAGTGCGCTTTATTTGGAGTTGGAATTGACCTGATTGCTCTGTGCACTTTATTTGTAGTTGCATGTGGTTTAAAGTTTAGGATTTGAGGTAATGGCAGGAAAAGCATCCATGGTTAATCTATAGCATAGCCCAAATCAAGCCCAAATCAAGGCCAAATCAATCCTAAGAGTTATTGATTTCCATGGTTAAAAAAATTAATAAAATAATCTTACAATGGTCTTGAGTTACCTCAAATTTGGCAATAGTCTCTTAATAATAACAACAATGGATCTTGTAATATCCATGTTTCCCCCAATTTGTAATTAATCATAAAATAGCAATTACCATGCTAAGGCATGTGGACAATGTAAATGTATTATCCTTTGAGTTGAGAATAACTGACCGTGGGGGTGATGCCTTGAAAGTACTCGCCATGATATCACTAGAGGAAAGAATGTGAAAAATATAAGAGAGGTTTCATTATATCAAATAACCCCAAATTTCCCTTGATGACGATGACAAACCTCCTTTGGATCCCAAGGAGAAAAATCAGTTAATGAAGAATGGACCAGTGGTTGAATTATCAACCACCCCCTTGAATTGGAGCATGTTCTAGCTGCAGAATGTTAGCCCGAAGTACCACAGAGACCTGAAGAACCGAGCTTCCTTCTGACAGAAGGAACATGATAGGTCAGGAACCTTCCAAAAATAAGGAAGGTAAGATAGATACACATGGAAAACCAGGAAAGAGACACCAGATGAGCGCGCAAAATTGTAAGGGAGATGCAAAGAGCTCTCAAAGGGATAATGAATAGAAGGCCACGAGATTGATGCTAGGTGAGCATTAGATAAACCTCATCGAGGCCATAAAAGAGAGAAATATATGAAAGTTACAGAGAATAGAACCCGAGTAGAATTTGAACAGAGAAAGAATCCTTGAGAACTACGAGAGTTCCCTGGTGATATCATGGCTTGGCACGGGGGTGGCCAGAGTGATAAGAATGAATGCCTCTGAGCCTATGGTAGGGTCTAAGGATAAACACCCATAGTCAGTGACTTGGCTACCACCTGTAATAGATAAGTGATCGCATATATTGTGTATTTAAGGGGTACTGTGAGTTAAAGTTGGATATCCTTTGAATGTTGCAGGGATGGTTATGTTTTATTAATGATTTATACTGTATTTTCTTCTTTTGTATCTACCTGAATGTGAAAGTAGGAAAGTAGGAAATCATATGGATAAGACATGTTTTATAGTCGTAAATGCTTGTGTCCTGTGGTGGCCTAAGCTAGACCCACAAACTGTGAGTTCGTCGACCTTAGGTACAGTTTCATGTATGCATGTAGACCCACCTAGTCATTCTGAGTCCCTTGGAGGATGAATTTTGTTAAGCTCAAGAGAGGTAGTGCATATATGCATCGACTCTCTGCAAGGCAAGTACAGACCGAGAACCACTTAGGTCCTAGAATTGATGAAGGAGTGCAATAGTTGTGCTAAAGATCCCTCTATGTGTTAAGTCTAGGAGAAAGAGTGTAATGCTCTTAAATCCTTCATAATTGATGAAGATCAGGAGGGATAACAAGAAATTAAAGTATCGAAAGGGAGTATCCTTTTTTTTGGAAGTTAAATAGACGAGATTAGTTCGGAAAGATATGAGGTCTATCATAGGCGTTAGATTTGAGGAAGGAACACATGCATTAGCACCTCGACTTCCTCAGCCTTCGTAGGTCTGATGACTGTTGATAATCATCATGAAAGGGACAAATCCTTTGAATTCTGAAACACAAAATCACGATGTGTTCTAGGCCGTAGATCTAAGGATATATAGGGACCCACCTCGACCATCATATCAGTGAGTTCGGAGTTCGCGCGAAGGGATAATCACATGTTAGTGCGACTAAACCTCTGAAATCCGAAATCACAATGTGATATAGGATATATATCCAAGGATCTATCAGAACCCACCTGGATTGTCAGACCAGAGATGAGACGAAAAGAAAAGAGCGTAGAGGAGATCAGATATCAGCGGTTAGATTTTAGCACATGGATCAACAAACGCTGGATCTAGAGGAAACTGCACGAGATTTAACCTTTTTGGAATTGCACAAGCGAGAGAACTCATGAATTCTGAGCTCTTGAAAGGTTCCTAGCCATCCATTGAGAAGGGAGGCGTGGGGAGAGATTAACATTTCACTGAATCATAACTCAGGAAGTCATACATAGGAGTCATGAGAGCTTGCGAAGTCTGAGTTTGCGAAAGCATCACAGTCATTGATCGAAGGAGGGATCCAGACCGCTCATTTGGAAAGCGGATATTAAAAAATTAGGAATCAGGGAAACAGAGGTAAGCCAACCTTCAAACTCTCGAGATGTGAAATCCCGATTCACGAGAGAGGAGATTAGGATCGATGGATCACGAAAGACCATCGACCATTGATCTAACTGTATCGAAATATCGGGGATCGAAAGAGTCATGGTGGACTCACATCCAAATACCCGAGACATGAACTCGTGATTTGATTGCATTCGTTGATAGAAGGGACAGTGTGGAAGCGCTTGGTAGTTGACCCCCAGGTTATTGTCGAAGTTTGTATTTTGTTGAGAGCTACAAAACTCAGATGGAGAAAAATTTGAGATTTAGTTGAGGGTCAGGTTGCAAGCTGTGGAGCTTGGTGTGATGTTGGTCAACATCACCATTCTTAAACCATATGATGTAATGCGCACAACGATATTTTGATGAATAAGAAATAAGCAGAAGATCCTTGTGGACGTAGCCCGGGGGGTGAACCAGGGTAAAATGGTGTCTCTATGTGTACTATGTTGCTTTTATGTATGAATGAATGGATTAATGAATGCATCTGTTAGGTTTTATTTAGAGTGTGCACTAGAATAATTATGAAAAATAGATCTTATTAATGGATAAAGTAGTAGATTAGATGGATATTATGGTAGAATGAATTTTATAGTAGGAGAAAAAGTAAAAGAACATCCTCAACCCCTTCCATGACTGCAGAAATATGTGTCCTGCAGTCACTCATAAGCCATCTCGGGTGAGACTGGATTGGGCACTTTGCGTGTGGTGGAGCCTTCTGGTTTACCATAAGGGTTGACGGTGAAAAGGGTTTTGTTGGAGAACTAAGGTAGAACTCGGGTCAGCCCATACATCCAACACCAGGACTTTGGCAGAGATTAAGAAATCACTATCGAAGGAGTTGAAGAAGCCAAAGTCAAATTCATAGTATATCACAAAACTGAAGGAGATCAAACATGTACAAACATAGTCAATATGGGGTTACAGCCATATATTTAAGGATGTGATGGGTAGATTAACTTTCCAGATCCTAGATCAAAAGCACCAAGAATGGTTTATTGCAGGGCTTATACCACACATTCACAGACCATTGATCCAGTAGAATGTTGCATCGCAACCTAAGGAATTAGAAATTGCAATGAAACTGAAGTCATTTCTGGTGGGATACAGTTGAGGAATGACACAAGTTCAAACATAGTTGGCTACATTGACAATTCAAATGGAAGAAATGACAAAGGGAAAAGAGAAATGAGAAGAAGTCTGGTGTACAAAATGTATGATTGAAGGCCATGACAAGGACGAATGCCTAGCTATCGTGCAATATTTGGCGACAAGAGCGTCGAATCCATTACCGGGAGGAGGATACTACGAGATATGTAATAAATGGGTCCATCATCCAAATAAGTGTCCACTAATATAGAAGTATCATAGTATGCCAAAGCACTTGTTTTGGAATTATTTTAAATCTGTAAGACATGAAGAGAAGGGACTTGAGAAAAGTGTTTTATGACTTGGGATTCCAACGATGAAATAGTCCCAGGATCGTTGATCTATCAGGAGACATTACGAAATATGTTAGCTATTAGATCTTGTGAGGTCCGTCCCGAGGAGGGTCTAGAACCCTTAACTACCATGCAGTCAAATCCCTCCAAACAAATCTTGGCCATTGGTTGAGATTTCATGAGGACCGTTGGAGAATGTCGTCGGAGTGAACTAATCAAAGTCACCTTCGGTGCTCGAAGTGGATTTAATCTGATGGGGAAGAGTGAAAGTGAGTCATGGATCGGAGGGTGGGCACAATGTGACCTCAGTTGTAGGATTGTCATGGGACCCACCTGTTCATCTAATAAGAAATGAAGAAGACAAGAGATACTCATTATGTGATTTGAAGGACTTCTTAGATTAGACCCATAGGTTGCTAAGTCTGAGATTCATTGGATTTCTCGAAATGATCCATCAGAATGAATCCATCAGAATGGAAATTCAGACCTACAACCTAGCGTTCCGACAGGAAGAAGTCCGAGTCATTTTAGATTTTTGATCTAGAGGTGAGAAGTGGTTCTAACCATCCGATTGAGGGTGCATAAGTCCCTAGTCACTGTAGCGAGCTCCATAGATGGATTTTGTTAGTAGTTTTGGGGATTAAACAAGTAGAATTTAATACAACAAACTTTGTGATAAGAGAAGTTCTCATTAAATCATTGATGAACAAAACTCTTATCCCAAGAAGTAGAGGGAAAATGGACATCCCAGCATCCTAAGGGAGATTTACAGAGTCGGGTGTGTTACAGTTGATCTTGGGCATAGCCCAAATTAATCCTACGAGTTACTAATTCCCATGGTTAAAAATAATAATAAAATAATGTGACATTTGTCTTGGGATACTTCACATTTAACAATGATCTCTTAATAATAATAATAGATTAACAAAAATCTATCTTAATCTAGATATATTATCTCCCCAATCTAGATATATGGATAAGCATTCACAACTCCCTTCACTCCTTTCTAGCTTGGACCTTATGTGAAATGAGAACAAGTCTTTAATATAAATGGATTGAAGTTTGTTTCCTCGAAAAGTATGGGATAACTAATGAGGTGGAGAATTTTTTAATTTAAGAGGGAATGAAAAATGGATTTTATGTAGATTTTCACCTTCTAGATAAGTTTAATTTTGTATCAACCACAACTATGGGTAATGGCTATATGCATTATACTTTTGGAATATAAGAAAAAAGAATTTATATCCATGTCAATTAAATTGTCCATTTATAGCATTATTGTGTTCTCATTACACTTTTGGAAAAATAACAAAAGAAAGACTGAAAAACAAAACTACATCCATGTGAATTAAATTATCCATTCATAACATTATTTTGTTCTCAAAATTGTTTCGTTCAATAAATTTAGTCTTTTGAGATTCCAAAATTAATTGAAGAAAAAATCACATAAATAGGAAAAAACAAAATTACATCAATGTCAATTAAATTATCCATTTATAACATTATTTTGTTCTCAAATATATTATATTATATTAGGTTCAATGCCTTTAATCTATTAAGCTTCTTAAAGAATAATCACTTAAGCTAACTCTTTCACATTCATTATATTAAATTGAAAATAATGTTATGAGTGAATAAACCTAATTTTATTTTTATAAATAAACTAATTATTACTTAATATTAAAAAAAATTAAAATTATATCATTCAAAGTTATTTAAATATTTTAACCTTTGAAAAATATAATAACATTTTCTAATTAAATTATTATATATTTAATAATTTATAATTGCACCTAAAATTCCACAATGCCATGATCAACATCAGGCGCCATGAGTACTAGCCATGATATCACCATATGGAATTGGTGAGGTTGAATTTGGTGAGGTGAAATTGGTGAGGTGAACTTGCGAGGTGGATTGGAGAAGTTTCAATGAAGAAAAAAGGAAGATTCATCTACATTATAGCATACACTTGCAAACTTGAATGAAACACCTATCAACATACTTATTTCTGCATGGAGCCGCGTGACCAGCCATGGATGATTAGGGTTGGTGGTTGAAGTAATTATAACTACTCACATATCTAATTACTTGAAGAGGAAAGGATCAGTTCAATATTTGGCAGAAGGAAACCCTTATATTCCCCATTCGAATTCATATTTATGACCAAAGGTTGTGTCTAACAATCATCAAAAGAATCCTAAGGAAAATGTCCAAGAATAGACCAATGACAGAAAACCCACCAGACAAACCAGACACGAAATAAAGAACACATAGAGGAATAGGGGAGTCATACGCGAGAGAACTGATGATCCATATTTTATGAGCATAACAAAATGAATACAGATTATTAACAGTTTCTTAACACAAAATAATAGAGATAAAGTAAAACTGACTTTCTATTCAATAATGAAATAAGATAAAACTGTAAAATGCAGTGGAAACAAGCTTCCTGGAATGGTGGTGGCTTATCTCTGAGAAGAGATGTGACGACTGCACGCATTCGCAAGCATAAGATTACAATGAGGATCTCAAGGCTTTTTTACAATAAACAAGAATTCCAAAAACCCTGGACATCCAAAAACCTAACCCTAGGAGACGAAGTGCTAAAAGTCATGTGCAACCCATTTGGGTAAGTTAGTACATCAACTTCTCGGGGTCGTAACTTTTGCATACGATCTCCGTTTTAGGTGTGTGATAGCCTGTTGGAAAGGTATCATCGAGGAGATTCATTTTTGGGGATCAATTATTCCTTCAACTTTTATTGAGTATATAGATCCTGAAAACCCTTCATTTAGGCCCTCAAAATGGCCCCGAAAGTTAAAACTGCTAAAAAAGTAAATTGCCAAAATTGTTAGAAAACTGTAATGAGCCAATTGGAAAAGGTGGGTGGCCACCAATATCCATCTGGATCAATCCTCCTTTCTTAGGAATAAATGGTCTCCATTGCGTTGAGGTCCCCCATCAAATGAGAAAATTTATGTTGAATTTGGCCCCTGGTGAGCCACTTGCCTTGGTGCAGGAGCTACCCTGCTTTGATGACTCGATAAAGTTGGATCATTTATTGTCAAGTGCCCTTAATTTGTGTGTAACACCCTGTTTCCCCCAGTTTGTAAAAATAACTGGACTGGCCAAGAACTATGGAAAACTCATAAATGTGAATATGTGATGTAAATGGACCTTGAGGAAAAGGTCAATGAATGTGAATAACATTAGGAATTTTATTGCAGGACTGCTGAGAGGGGTTGTGTAGAAAAAGAGACCATGATGGCGGTGGAAGGCACCTGGAAAGGTGGCGTTAACTTCCACCGAGAATTAATACCGTATTTGAACTTCACTAGCCCACAGAACCAAAAGCAGCTCGCTGGCCCCGAATTAAATGTCTCGCAAGATGGCAGGTTGATGGCTCCTAAGGAATTAATGAGGGATGGGGAGGTGAACCACCTATTCGTAGAGCCACCATGACTGACCAGCGCGAGGGAAATCATGCCACACGCAACCTCGCAAGAGGATAAGGCGTGGGGTGGAAGCGATTGGGGGGACGCGAGGGGAGAAAGGGAACTCTGGCAATATGTAGAGTGAGTCATACAAGAGAGGAAGGAGAGTAACCTTCACTCCTGGTCACTGGAAAATAGAGACGCAGTCTCACAACATCGCGGTCTCAGCTCGGGGGTGTCTAGTGGTAAATCCGTTGGGAGTC
>JASDQU010334958.1:0-12684 GCA_032191745.1 Picea mariana
TTTTTCCCTAGAAGGCAACCCTCTTTTATGAGGGAAATGTATTGTGGCTATGGATGATGGTGAATATTGTATTTCTGAGAGAGGAGACTGTGAGAGAAAGAAGAGGAAGTTACAACGGGTTTTTCTGTAGGTTGTATCCCTTCATTTGCTGGATAATAATAAAGGAAGGACCTGGCAATTTCTCTGGTGGACGTAGCCCACACTGGGTGAACCACGTAAATCTGTGTCTCTCTTGTATTGTGTATCTTCTGTGTTTTATTTCTGCATTTATTTTATTTTATTGCTCCGTGGTCCTATTTTTCTAACAACTCTGTGCCCCATTCTAAGGGAGCGTTGGATTGTTTGAGGAAATCTTGGGCTGTTGAGGAAAATCAGGGAAAAATCCCCCTCATCTCTGGAGTTGGTTGGATTCGAATCTGAGGTCAAGGATGGATCTTAAGGAAGATACACAACTAATGGAGAAGGATCCTCAACCTATCCCAAGAATCTCTAAGGTGGTTGGGTCTCTCCAAACTTATATAAGGAGGCCTTCTCATGGTGAAATATATGGAGTTTTAGAGATACCAAACTTATGATCTCCTGAGAAGCGGTATTGAAGAGATTGAAGGCATCAAACTTATGATCTCATAGGGGAGATAATCAGTGAAGCATAGTCATTTTGATTGTGGATTATTTGAGCAAGGGGATAGACAAGGAGATTTGGAAGAGGCTGCTACAACTTCATCAAAGATCTGTAACTATTTCTATTGAGTTCTCATTAATGCATGTGCTTGGCTTATTTCTTTCAAGGTTGTGTATGCCTACATGAACTTGTCTTTGATAGATAGATCTAGTTTTGAATTAATCATGGTAGAATAGGATTTTTTTTTATCTTTGTTGTTATTGGATTGCAGGACTTGTTGAAATGCTTGGGGATCAAGGCTCAACTTGGACTGGGAAAGGAAAAACATCGTAAAAAGGTACATCTTCTTCCTTTTATCTATTTTATTGAATTAGCTAGGTTTAAAAGGATGTCAGTGACCAAAGTTAGCACCTTTTCTCTTCTTCTTAACAACCTTAACATCACTGGTTGACGGGGTGTCACCATCATGTCTAACAGAGGCCAATGATGTGGAGGAGGCTTCTTCTCTTTTGGAAAATCTTCAACTCCCAACTAGTTATCATAACATTTCCCCCAACCCATGGTTAGTTGATGAAATGGTCAATACGGTTACATCCCTGGTCAGTCCAGTTGATCAGGTGGTCAATATAGTTTCATCCTCGGTTGAACCACTAACCAAAGTAACTGGTCCAATTACGTCATCGATCAACCCCACTTTTCATTTGAAAATTGAAACCCGAGTGATTGATTCAGTCTCGTCATTGGTCAGTCCCACCCTTCATCTGAAGAGTGCCAATGTGTTCAATCCCACTCCTCCTCTGATGAGTGCCAAAGTGGTTGCTTTGGTCCCTTCATCGGTCAGTCTGGTTGATCATGTCATTAATCTGGTCACGTTCTTAATTGAACCAGTTGAAAAAGTGGTTGATCCGATCCCATCTTCAGTCGATCCTTCTCTCTCGTTAGAGAATGCAACCAAGTGGTCGATCAATTTCCACCTGTCAACCCCATTCTCCCCTTGGAGAATGAAACCCAAGTGGTCTATTTGATGTCGTTATCAATCGATCCTACTCTCTCGCTAGAGAGTAAACCCAATATTTCCCACGTTTTTCTCTTTGATACAAAATGTACCATGTTGAGGGGAATTCCTCCTTCTCTCGCGAAACCTCGTCCAAGTAATGAGGCCATCCTCTTTGATTAGGTTGTGCTAACTAGACCTCGTTTTCCCTCTCACATTCCTTTCAATATTACAGTACAGGTTTTTTGTTGGAACGTTCCTCATGCGTTGATAGATGAAGGTTTGTATGTTAGTGTTTTGTCCTCTATTGCTTGGCAAGATTTGGGTTATCCTCAGCTAGTGCTAGTTACCCACACTCTATTCACTTTTAACAGAAGAACTAGTCACCCTTTAGGGATCCTTCCTTAGTTTCTCATAACTTTGGGAGGGAAAACTTTCTTTATTGATGTTATGGTAATCCAGGACCCCTTGGATTTCGATTTACTCCTTGGAAAAGATTATGTCTATGCCATGAAAGCTATTGTGTCCACTCTCTTTCGTGTGATATATTTCCCTCAAGATGGAAGAATGTTGACTCTTGATCAACTTTCATTCGTTGGCTCTGACTTGACCATCAACCCAATGACCTCCCTAAACGGGTCTTATATGCAGTCGGTATCCCCCCTGCCACAGGTCAATTATGTGGCTTTGTCTCCCATGACTTCAAATTTCAATGACTTAGATCCGACATTTGACATGGTGATCTCTTCGGTAGGGCTATTGGAGCCTGATCTCCTTACCCCTGTCTCGACCGTCAACATGTGTTCCTTCCAGAGCATTGTTCTTCCATCCACTGAATATCTCTTGGAATCCATGACCAAGTTTTGTCCCTTGACATTGTTTCCTTTCAGAGCATTATCCTCTTGGAAACCATGATCAAGAAGAAGTCACGAGCATAGTTTTCCTCTATGTAGAAAGCTCGTTAAAAAATGAAACAGAGGCTTTGAGCATAGTTTTCCTCTCTGCAACAAGCTCGTTAAAAAATGAAATAGAAATATTGGGATTGAACCCGGAGCCTTGAGCATAGTTATTTTCTTTTGTCAAGCTCATTAAAAAATGAAACAATTACCTCTCATACCAAGTTGAGTCTTTCGTTAGGTCTCATTTTTTAACCTTCATTTCATCCACCTATATCCTTTTTCTCCATCTAGTACATAAATTAGTGACAGCCTCAAAGTCGGTGAATGATTTGAAGCTTGGGGGGCATGTCTCTAGCCTTTGATTATCTTTCTAGAGTTATGCCACTATATTTTCAAGATGGGGGCATAGTACTGACCATCCATGGGTATCCCAACCTTTGGAAATTACGTTGGGAATTTACAAGCATAGTTTAATTTTGTTTCAAGATTGTGTAAAAATGAAACCAATACCAAGCTTAGTCTTTGTTCTTTCTCATGCTCAAAAATACATGAGAATGTAACTGAGTAGACTTTTATCACTTTTTCAGAATCGTAAAGGTTATACGAAAAAGGAACCCCCTAGAGTCTCCTTTAAGCTCTTTTCAAACTCTCTAAACATCAAAAGATTGTTGAGTGATCTTGCTTCCTTTCACACTCATTAAAAGGTTTGAAAGGGAATCTTGCGGGTGGTAGTTTATCTCTTTTTCAGCCTCGCGAGACTAAAATTACAAAAAAGGACAACACTGGAGTCATCTTTAAGTTCTTTTCAGACTCTCTAAACATGAAAAATCACCGAGTTTACCTTCTCTGGACTTGTTAAAAAATTCATACATTGAAGGGCCCATATGGGACCGAACCCTTACTTCTTCTAGTTCATTAAACAAAGGAAGAGGGACTTACCAAAGGTGAGTTATATCAAGCATGTGTTACCCTCCTCAAGCTTGTTAAATAAAAAAGAGGTACTCATCTATCTGGATGGGGGAAAATTTTGAAGGAAGCACGCCAAGCAGTTTTTGAAAACATTACAAGTCACTCTTACAATCGCCCTTGAACACAACACTTTGTCTTTGCATGCATCTTAAATATGTTGAACCTCTGCACTAAACCAATCCCATGAGTTTTCTTACTCCTTTGGGTCACCAGACGAAAGTCACAGTATCCACTGCATCATCATGTTTTGATCCATGTCATGTTTCTACTATTGTGCCTTAGTGTTCAAGGGAAGTTTCTGCCTCGAGAGTCAACCATCACAAATTTCCTGTTTCAATACTTGTGTCAGTCCATGTTCATTTGATCCACCAATTTACATCTCTATGTCTGTTTCATGTCGTTGATGGGGGATACATCAAGGCCCTCTTTTGATGAGTCTGTTCCTATCGACTTCAGAGCAATATCCAGGAATTAGACTTAGAAACTAGTTAGTACCTTGGGACCTGCATGCCTCAATGGCAGGCCTCCTCGCTTCCGACAGTGGCTTTACATCATTGACCCCTGATCAGATGATTCCATGGATGTTCGAATTCATCTCATCTATTCACATTCGCTGGAATGTACTAGGGTACCTTGGGATTCATTGACATCAATGGTGATTTCTCTCGCACTTGTTAACGGCTTACCTTATTGACTGGTAATCAAGTGGTTATTTCCATGTTCAACATCAGGACATCTATTCACATGGTTATATTCTTACTACATCAGGATCGGTAAGAAGACCCTGGGTTGAGTAATCACTCTGATATGTACTTTACCCAGGTTGCGATAGAGTTTCCCTTAAATATTGACTCATATACTGTTACATAGATCCACTTTGTATTGGTCTGTGGCTATGTATTGTCGTTTTGTAGATCCACTGTGTATTTTTCATGGCTACGATCAGTTCATGTCATGGAAGTATAGATCCACATTGTATCTTTGGTGGCTATACTCTTTGTTAATATAATTGTGGATCTGCAGTGTATCTTATGGCGGCCATACCTTGCAAGTATTTATCACCCAAGCATTGGTATGTCTGCCTTGGGTTTGAAACATGTCATAATATTTGTTTGATGGTTGTGTGTAGTTTCTACCAGGTTCTCCAAGTCCATACCCTTGCTCGAAAAATTCTACAAAGTACTTCAGTCATCAATTTTCGTCTTCTAACTTCACACTTTGGGGGGAAATCTATTACACATCAAAATCACTCACTTCAATGATGACCTATTGTCGTCATTTCAAGTGTCGCAAGTGTCACATTTTGGTCACAAGTGTCGTATTTTGGTCATAAGTGTCGCAAGTTTCACAAACATCATACTGTCATCTTGCTTATGTCGTGTCTTGAACGACATCACAAAGAACACTTGAAGACACCATCAAAGACTGGTTAAACAAGAAGAAATCATTTGATGAAGAGTACAAATCTTTTTCCATGAAAAAACACACTTAAAAATGAATTTGAAGGCCAGCGCTCCCCTACCCACTATCAGGGAGTGCCAATGCTCCTTGACCTTCTTTGGGGGAGCATTCCAGCACTTCGTGCACCCTTCTCGGGGAGAACTGGGATTTTTTAAGGAAATTTTGGGAAGCACTCCCATACCCATTGTCAGGGGGTGCCAACGCTCCTTTCCCACCTTTGGGGGAGCATTGAAACACTATGTGCCCCATTCTGAGGGAGCACTGGATTGTTTGAGGAAATCTTGGGCTGTTGAGGAAAATCTGGGAAAAATCCCCCTCATCTCTAGAGTTGGTTGGATTCGAATCTGAGGTCAATGATGGATCTTAGGGAAGATCCACAACTGATGGAGAAGGATCCTCAACCTATCCCAAGAATCTCTAAGGTGATTGGGTCTCTCCAAGATTATATAAGGAGGCTTTCTCATGGTGAAATATATGGAGTTTTAGAGATACCAAACTTATGATCTCATGAGAAGTGGTATTGAAGAGATTGAACGAATCAAACTTATGATATCATAAGGGAGATAATCAATGAAGCATAGTCATTTTGATTGTGGATTATTTGAGCAAGGGGCTGGACAAGGAGAGCTAGAAGAGGTTGTTGCAACTTCATCAAAGGTCTGTAAGTATTTCTATCAAGTTCTCATTAATACATGTGCGTGGCCTGTTTCTTTCAAGTTTGTGTATGCCTACATGAACTTGTCTTTGATAGATAGATCTATTTTTGAATTAATCATGGTAGAATAGGAAGTTGTTTTGTCTTTGTTTTTATTGCATTGTAGGACTTGTTGAAGAGCTTGGGGATCAAGGCTCAACTTGGACTAGGCAAGGACAAACATCATAAAAAGGTACATATTATTCCTTTTCTCTATTTGATTGAATTATATAGGTTTAAAAGGATGTCAGTGACCAAAGTTAGCACCTTTCTATCTTGATCTTAGATATTTATGGTTCAAGAGGAAATCCACTTGTCCGCAGGGGGATTTTCCTGTAACAACGTCGTATTGTTTCATTTCATGCCAAATCGTATAAATACACTTTTGACCGAACACATTTAGCACAATTCATCACTTGTTTCGTGGTTTTCTAGAGCACCTAAACAAAGTTTTGAATCATCTTTTTCATTTTTGTTGAACAAGGTAATTGATGTTTGTTCAAGTTTTTATTGGAATCACAATTTATATATTGAAAGATAAATGTTGAGAATTTTTTCAAGGTGAAGCCTTTGTTGAACATAACTTTCACAAATAACTATACTCATTGGAAACAGAAGTTTGTGCAAGAGAAAATTTGATCGCACTCGAGATGAAAATCACCATAACGATCAAAGGAAAGAGCATTATTGGAGAAATAAACGAGAACGTGCAAATATTGAAGAAAGAAACGATGATAATGTAAATAGATATTTTCAACAATAATAAGTCCAACCAGGTATGTATGCACATATCGTCTATATTAAAAGCATAGAATTCAAATTTAAAATATTGTTTAATATAATTGATTGTAATTACTATTTGATGTTTTTCCAAAAGCATAAATAGATTTGTCTCATAACGTCGATGAAGACTTTGAAACCGAAATTGAAGCAGAAGACGAATCACATATAGTTATGTAAATAAATTTAGATAATACAAGATGAACACTTGTATATAATTTAGTGAATTTGTGTTTGGGTTTTTTCTTTTAATATAAACTTGAAATTGAAATATGTAGGAGAATCTATCAACATTGATGATGAAATATTAGAAAATGTTGATACTGACAAATTTGGGAAGAAAGAAGCTAAGCATTATATAAGATATCAAACTAAGAATATGTACAATATTTTTTTCAAAGATGAATCAGTAACAGTACAAGCTCAACTTTTACTCTGTCTAATAAAGTCAAGAAAGTTAAAAGAAGCTATATCATTATTAGATATTCAAAAGTCGAAAAAAGATACAAAGGTGAAATAGAATGTCTTTGACAATATAACTAGTGTATTAAAAGCTTTTGGAAAATCTCAAAAAAAAAGATGTCAGTGTTGTACGTAGAGTGATACAAACAACAGTTGTTTCATCTAGCAATATAAAATATCGTTTGACACGACTCATGGAAACAATGATGGGAACGCCAAGAAAAACATTGTACAAACATAGAAAATTTTGATTGCAAATAGATGCAAATGGGGAACTGGCTTGTTGGACAATGATTTCTAGACAACCCTACGAAGATGACTTGCAGAAAATGTTAAAGAATTGGCCCGTAATTATTGGTTGACAGAATCTCGTGTTTCACCACATACAAGGGATGTGTTGCAACGAAGAATAGCACGAAAACAATACGAAGAACATCCAAAACATATATTGTTAATCACACAAATATAATTGTTCAATAAGTTCAAATAAGAGCACAAAGAAGTTAAAATTTTCATCAATACATTTGTGCAACAAAAACCATGGTTTGTTAGACCCATCATTGTTCGTGACACTTGTTGTTGTCGTTATCATGTGGAATTTGAGTTGTATTATGACATTTTTCTTGATTTTGGTAAAAAGTTATGGCCAAGTTCACCTACTCCTTCCTCATTCTTTGCTTTTATATCTGGAATTCTATGTGAAAGACAAGGTGATGAATTATTTTACCAAAAAAAATGTGTTGGTAGAAAGAAATGTGATCGTTGTGGAAATCTAAGTTTGTTTGACTCAAAGTATCATATTGATATGAATGATCATTCATTTTCTAATATAGCAGTCAATTGGAAGAGATATGAATATATCAACAACATGACTCCACATTCTTCAAATGTTGTTTCCAAAAGGATTGATTTGAAAGTAGATAAAATCTGTGCGATAGATTTTTTGAAGAAGTTTGAGGAAGAAATTTATAAATACACCAAGAATTCACATAGAGCTCGATGGCAAGACCTACAATTCAAACAATCTTGTGAAGTGTTTCCACCAGGGACAATTTTGTCTGTAGTCGATTTTGCAGAGAATTACACATTCGCTGCACAAAAATAAATACATAGTGAATATTATCATTCTGATCAAGTCACTATATTTTTCCATGTTCTATATATACATTCTTAATAGAGTCTTGATAAAATAGAAAGCACCAACAACAATCGACGTATTATTAAAGAATATCACTTTTATATAAGTGATGATCAAGCACATGACACACATTATGTACAACATTTTTTTGATAAATTGTATGATTCATTGAAAGAATACGGAATCAGATTCGATCGACATTGGATATGGTCAGATGGGTGTGCAGGTCAATTCAAATCTTCACGATCATTCTATTGGTTGTGTCTTCTTCATAAAAAATCAAATGTTACACGTTGTTGAAATTTTTTTGAGACTGGTCATGGAAAAGGAGAGCACGACGATGTAGGGGCATGTTTAAAATGAACACTTCGAAGGTATCAGATGAACCCTCATGCCGATCGATTTGAATCCACTGATCAAATTGTTGAATGGTGCAAAATGACGCTAATCCATGAAAATAATCCATCAAGGGATGTGCGCATGTGTGTCTATATATACATGTTACACATGTACATAGGATATTTGTATTCACGTGTTCAAATTTATATTCAATCTTCAATCATTTTCTTGAGAGATTTCAAGTTAACAAGTTCTTGTTTTGTGTAGGTTTGTTTGGTATGTTGGAATCCAAGATGTAAACAGATCAATTCCATATGAATCTGGTACAATACAGGGGACATGAAAAATTCATTCAGTTAAAACAAAACTCTATCAAAATGTGTTTTCATTTGATATAGGAAATTAGTCATTTTTTCATTCAGTTTGCATAGAGGACACATAATCCATAGAGATTTGCGAAAACAAAAATGCAGAATATGTTAAATCTTGGAGACATACCAAAATTAATATAAAATGGAAAATGCCACTTACAAGCTCAGAGAAGATGGAATCAAATGAAACTATAGTGTCAGTTGATGGCGATAGAGTTTATGATCTTGTTAGAGAATGTAATTTTTATGTTTAATTTTTTTCAAATAACTTGTAGATGTACGTGTGTGATAATCTAGCATGAACTATTTGTTGTTCAATATATCCAATTATTTGCAGGAGATGTTTTTGTCGTGGTTGCACCTATAGACAACACTGAAAACGTGAAATATTATTTGATACAATGCTCAGAACAAAAGATGAGGTTATTAGAATATTTTGATGATAACGGTTTTATATATGAAAGATGATCTATTGTATTGAAATGATATTTTTTTCAAGAAACCCATCAAACCGATACTTATGTTCACTTTCACGACTACCAGTCAGATGTCATAAGTTGTCAATGTAGTCATTTGGTATGTGCAACGCACATAAAGTTAATAGAAGTTCAATAATAATAAAAAAAAAAGTTAGAAAATGGAAAATGTCCAAAGCTGATCATGAACGAATAATTGAAGATGGAATACCATTACTATTTCTTTAAAGAAGTGACATGTACATTCCATAATTTTATATTTTGCATTGAAAGTACATGTATTTATGAATTTCTAGGATTCTAGAATCAATTCCAGTTTAGTTTACTTTCATGGTCCATTCAATTAAGAAAAGTTGTATTTTTTATGAATTATAAAGTTTACCAAGCCTTATTTACAATTTCAGGGAAATTCACCTATAGATTGTATCTAGGGAACCTAAATTGACCTATACTTTCAATGATTATACTTTAATCATACAAAATATCCAAATCGTATACACAAATCCTTTAATGCATGTAACCAATTTATTACATATAGGATTTGCGTTCATTATTTGCAATTTGATTGTTCAATGTTTTTTCATATGAAGAGGATAACTTCATATCAAAACTAGGACCCATTTCCATGTCATTATAAAGGACTATTGATGGCTTAGACAAAATTTAAAGACATCTTAAAGTATATGATTAACATCCTAATTAAAAAAATCAAGGTAATACATGTATGATTATCATCCTAATTAAAAAAATTAAAGTCATCTTAAAAAGTATCAATTTTAATTATGAAATTGTGAATTTTGATTCCAAAAGTGTTGATATTATATTAAATTGTTAAATTTTTTCATTTAGATTTCAATATCTTGAAGCAAATTGAAATAAAAATGTGTATGATGAGCATGTGACAAGCTACTTATATTCTACAGATTAAACATAGTTTTCATTGAGTTTGATTGAAAAAAACTTAAGTTGAAAACGAATTTGATTTTGTGGTCTGATAACAAAAAATAAAAAATAAGAGGTCATCTACTAAAGCTTGGTTTGTTGCATTTAGATATTCATAATTTTAATTGAACTAATGGTAGGAGTCGTATTAATGGCATTAGTGAATACTTCCAATGTAGAGAGGATTGATAATTTCCATCTTGACCATTTTCTACTCTTACAAAAACAATTTATATCCATATGAATTTTAATGAAAATCGCTTACTTATATTTTAAAGTATATTTTAATTTTACATATTAAAATAGGTTCTAATATTTCCAATGTCCAGAGGATTGATAATTTCTAGATCAACCATTTTCTACCATTTTCAATACATAAAAATTTATATCAATATAAATTTTAATGAAAATCGCTTACTTATATTAAAGTATATTTTATATTTACATTCTAAATCATGTTTTTATTTCAATTTTTATTACAAAGTACACATTTTTATTTCACGTTTTCTTGAATAAATATATTGAAAGCTCGAAAAGAAACCAAAGACTAACATAACCAATTTAGTGTTGGATTGTCATTTCATTGTGAAATTTTATAAGAAACAATAAATTTTGATGAGTTGTTTTGACTATTTTCAACCATATTTCCAAATCAAACAAAATTTAAATTATAAGTGAAAAACTATAATTTTTATTTCACATTTTTTTGAATATTTCATTGTGAAGTTTCATAAGAAACTATAAAATTTGATGACTTGTTTTGACTATTTTCAACCATATTTTCAAATCAAACAAAATTTAAATTATAAGTGAGAAACTATAATTTTTATTTCACATTTTCGTGAATATTTCATTGTGAAATTTCATAAGAAACTATAAAATTCGATGACTTGTTTTGATTATTTTCAACCATATTTCCAAATCAAACAAAATTTAAATTATAAGTTAGAAACTATAATTTAATCTCTACCCAGATCTCCCATCACTACACAATCAACTCTACTCCACACAGAATCAACTCTACTTCACATAGTACAATGATGTTTATACAATAATTTTTATAAATAAAATGAAATAAAACATTTTTAATTCCAACACAATATCGTAAAACATAAATTAACCTTTTGAGAAGTTAAATATGAGACAATAAATTGATATTTTGATAAATCAAATTTGAGACAAAAATTTATATTTTGAGAAATTAACATAAATTAACAGTATCATATAAACAACATAAGAGAAATCAAATACGAGAATAAATTGAGATTTTGAATTCCAAAAATATCAAATATATATATAATCAAAGTTTGAATAGTTACATCGCCAAATACATAGGTTCCAAATCCATTTTAGGATGATAACAAAAACTAAGACATTTACCTCCAAAATTTTGGACTCTAAGCCATCGCTTTAAGATAGATTACTTCATACATGCAATTCAAACCTTCAAAAGAAAACAAAATTCAAAAATTAAAAATTTACAATTCAAACATGCAAAATAAAACAGAATTCAAAAATTAAAAATTTACAATTCAAACATGCAAAAGAAAATAGAATTCAAAAATTAAAAATTCACAATAAAATATATGATTAAATTTAAAATAAAATGTACACATGTATCATTTTATATAAATAAAACAAGTTGTGATTAAAGCAAAATTGACATACATACCAAAAGAGTTAAGTCTCATCCTCCAACATACTCCTTTCCACCAAATATAATGTAAACATATTTTCCACCAAATATAATTTAGACATCTGTAACAATAAAAAATAAAAATAAAAAAAAACAAATAACACATATTAGCATATATACTTTAACTAAATATTAAATAAACAATAAGAAATAATAACATACCCAACCAGAGTTAAACAGATTTAAGATTTTCCCTCTCTTTTTATTACACTTTTTTGACCTTTTTTTTCAAACCAAACTTCCATCACAAAGTTCCAAAACTTCCAAAATAGTTACTCTCCACATTAAGCATACATGATTTAAACAATTTGTAAAATCTTATCTAAAATCTTAAAAAAATTTATAGAGAAAAATCGTGTTCTTGGTAAGAAATTTTTGTGTTCAGAGTTAGATAATAATCTAAAAGTAAATATAGAAATGTGTATGTAGAAAGTTCACAAATCTCCATATTAAGTCATTCTTCCAATGAAATATTTATCTCATTGTGGATTAAGTCTCAAATCCTTCAGGTGAAATTCTCATCCCAGGTGATCTTATTTGATCTTATTTACTCCATAGTAAAATACTAATCTCCTCAGCAGTAAAATACTTATCTCCTCTTCTGCAGTGGTCATATAATCAAATTCCATAATGTCAGGTTTCAAATTAAAGAACTCATGTAAATATCCATATTAAGCCATTCTTCCAAGAAATTACTTATATCTATGAAAGTTTACAAATATCCATTTTAAAAACCATTCTTCCAGAAAATACATATCTCTTTTTTCTGCGGTGGAATAGATGTTCTCATATAATCTTTCATGTACATAAATAAAACACAAATCTGCACATATATTAAGTC